>VSDK01007245.1:135342-172124 GCA_009767595.1 Symbiodinium kawagutii | reverse complement strand
GAAGGGAAGGAAGGGAAGGAAGGGAAGGAAGGGAAGGAAGGGAAGGAAGGGAAGGAAGGGAAGGAAGGGAAGGAAGGGAAGGAAGGGAAGGAAGGGAAGGAAGGGAAGGAAGGGAAGGAAGGGAAGGAAGGGAAGGAAGGGAAGGAAGGAGGAGAAGATGCAGAAAAAGCAGACGAACAGCAAGAGGGGGGCAGAAGATATAAAGATATTTTTGAAAAGAAAGGTGGAGAAAGGGAAATCAACATGTGAAAAAAGATCAAGAAAGCCGATCAGTGAGGCAACAGCAGCAGCTGCACCGCTGCCACAAGAACAACACCAACAACTCGAGTGTAGCACTTGCTGACAAGACGATTCAAACCTTTTGCTTCGTCGTTTTGAAGTGGAAGTGTTTCATGCCCCAGACAGCTGCAAAATCTAGGATTGTGGGAAAAACATGCCTGCAGTCACTGGAATCCACTCCACCTTGGGTCGTCATCTCAACATTTGAACCCGTAAGCACTGCAGGGTACAGTACACAATCAGAGCAGGACATCACAACCATTTCAGTATCAGCGTCAGCAAAAGCAGAAAGCTATAAGCTGCCAACCGCGAATGTGTTTGCTGCCGGCGGTGCTTGCGTTTAACTTGGTTTGGAGGTGGCCGAATTTGTGTGTTCTGCTTTCTTTTTCGTGGTGGTGCTGGTGTCGTTTTTTTGTTTCCATTCTTTCATTCCACACTCTGCTTCCTCAGATACTGAGCTACTTCTGTCATGGTTTGAAGCAGATGAGCTTGATAGATTTGTCAATGCACTTTTCTTGAAAGTCTTGCTTTGTGGGGTTGGTTTGTTGCTTTTTGTTTGTTGGAGCTTGGTGTTCTGCTGCATTTTGTGTCACCAAAGCCTCTCTTGGATGCAACAAGTCCTGAAGATTGGTCCATGCCGTGGAGGCATGGGCTGCAAATCCAGAGAACAATTCTTTCAGAAATTGGTTTGTCCATAAATCGTGGAACGTACTAACCATCCAATAATAAGCACTGTTCATAGGGAAACCACTGGTAACATGAAAGCAAATAAAAGCAAGTGATTGAAGAACTTCTTCAATAAGGCAAGCTAGAATCTATTGTTGATAGTATTTTCAAGGCAAGACCAAGGCAAGCAACGGCAGCAGCAAGGATGAAGCGATGAACAGATCGAAGAACACCAGTCCTGCAAAGCCCTTCTAGTTAAAGTAAGAGTCCCATGCCAAAGCAGAGCACTGGCCCTAGACTAGTTCACAAATGCTGCATGAAAGCTTGAGGAAAACAATGCTCCAGACAAAATGGCGAAATGGAACAGCAAGAGCTGCCCGACTTGTGAGTCTGACTGTCTCAATTTTACTTGATTTCTGGAGCTCATTTGGTGAAGAGGAGCGGAATCTAAGGTGGCTTTGCATGTACAACTTGTTTCAATCTATTGACCCATTCCTGGCTTTGCCGCGAGCTCAGTGAAACGGTGCTGGACGTGGTAAGAATGAAGCACTTGTGGAGCACAGCTGCCATGGTGACCATTGGAAGCTAATAATCAGGTTGCACTGCATTTTTCCCAAAGCAAAGCCGGATACTTTTTCGAGCTGTAGATCTCATGTTCGCTCCACTAACCATGACTAGCAGCAATTGAAAATCCCTTCACTTTCAGGATTTTTTAGGGCAGAAGATTGGTCAACGGAATCCCACACAGAATCCCACCCCGATATGTAACAGAAGTTTAATCTCCGCTTAGAGGGGCTCCATGGAGCTCTAAGGCACTTTCTGTCCCTTCAACAGGGGCAGTCAAAACAGGTCGGCATAGGAAGCTACTGAGGCTTGACAGGACTTTTTTTCGAAGGACCTCCAGACAAAAGATTCCAATTAATATCACTCACCTTGAAATTCAGGAATTTTTCCAAGGATTTTTTCCCGACCTTGGGGAAATCACTCAGACCAATTGGTATCGGAGGTCCACCGCTCGAACCCTCGATCCCAGGTTCAGGGGAACGCCGGTCCTGAACTTCTTTTACAACCGTTTCTCGGCGGGTGAAGGCTTCAGTGTCCAAATGATTGGTTGATGGATGATGGTTTATTTTTGGTAGCTCGACAGTGGTTCATTTGTTAGCTCAACGGTTGATAGTAGTGACTTATCGATTTGGGTGTTTCTCAAAATAGGGGACCCCCCAAAATATCCACTAGTAACTATGTATAGCAATAAGCCACCCATTTTTTGGGTCCCCTATGGCTTGAGACCCATTTGTGTTGAACACTTGGTGAAGATGTTCAAAAGCTGAGCGCCAGGATGTGGTGCACACATCAATTACTCCACAGAGTTGCACACTTCGAACCTCACGGATCTGGACTTGATTCGTATCCGTGGAGGTGCTGCGGCCAAGTGCAACGATGATAACGAAGTGACGAAGCATGACTTTAAACAGCAGCGATCATATTTTTAAACAGTAACTAAGCATTATATGTAGATATGGAACATGATACGACTAAGCGTTATGTTGAGCAGTCCAGCAACCTTGAGGGTATCATCAGCAATGGTTTGACTAAACCATCCAAGAACTACTGTTACTATTAGTATGACCAACCATCATTGGGAAAGCAATTCCAAGACATCCAAAGACAATGCATCAACTCCAGACTTTGTTTGAAACCGTATGCATGTTAGACAACAATAGCATGGTTTTATGATAACAATTCTACAATTGTTTACGACAACCATGGTATTTGCGTCTAGTGCAAATAATCATTTTCTTGAAAGTAATAGTATCAAACATGAGCAACCTATGAACGATCCAAGAATCAACCATTCACCAACAAGTGCAACGGCCCTTGGCGGCAATTCTTGGGATTTTCCAGAATTTCATTTCCAAGAGACGGTGTTTTTTGCTCCAGGGTCAATGCTGAAAGCCCGTGTCAATCAGCTGTTGTGCAAACTGGTTGTGCTCAGGGAACAGCATGGAACAGCTTGGAACAGCTTGGAACAGCTGGCTTTAACAACTTTTCAGTGATAGCGGACCCAGCACTGCTTCCAGTGCTATGCTGCTACAGCTCGCCATGCGACTGCAACCTCCAGCTCGATAAACATCACTGCCCACTGTGTAGCATTCGTTTGTTTGCTATGTCCAGTGTGGCTCACGAGAATTCTCAGCTATGGAACATTTGATCCGCAAAACAATGCAAAGACAATGCTTGTAGACAAGATGGTGCGGGTTTAAGATCGGTTTCCCTTAAAATATGATGCGCTGACCGGTTACACTAGCAACAAAATCGGCGACAAAATGGGGTTGGCAGATCCAACAATTTTCCACTTCCCAGAGGGCTTGGAAGAGAGGAGAGGAGAGGAGAGGAAGGAGAAAGGGCGCCCTTCCGAAGGAAAGGAAGGAAAGAGAGAGGAGTTTGGAAGGGAAAGAGAGAGGAGATAGGAAAGGAGAAAGGAAAGGAGAAAGGAAAGGAGAAAGGAGAGGATAAAGGAAAGGAGAAAGGAAAGGAGAAAGGAAAGGAGAAAGGAGAGGATAAAGGAAAGGAGAGAGGAGAAAGAAAAGGGGAAAGGAAAGGAGAAAGGAAAGGAAAGGAGAAAGGAAAGGAGAAAGAAAAGGAGAAAGGAAAGGAGAAAGGAAAGGAGAAAGGAAGGAGAAAGGAAAGGAGAAAGGAAAGGAGAAAGGAAAGGAGAAAGGAAAGGAGAAAGGAAAGGAGAGAGGAAAGGAGAGAGGAAAGGAGAAAGGAAAGGAGAAAGGAGAGGAAACAGGAAAGGAGAAAGGAAAGGAGAAAGGAAAGGAGAAAGGAGAGGAAACAGGAAAGGAGAAAGGAAAGGAGAAAGGAAAGGAGAAAGGAGAGGAAACAGGAAAGGAGAAAGGAAAGGAGAAAGGAAAGGAGAAAGGAGAGGAAACAGGAAAGGAGAAAGGAAGGAGAAAGGAGAAAGGAAAGGAGAAAGGAAAGGAGTAAGGAAAGGAGAAAGGAATGGCGAAGAGAGAGAAAGAGAAAGGCTTTTCCAATGGAAGTTCGCCTCTCGCTGGAGACGTCGGAGAGACCACGTTTTTTGGTTCAAGAGACGGGGACGTGGAAGCCGCAATCAGGGGGGTCCCTTAGAACGCCAACAAATTCCAAACTCCTAGATTTTTGGAGAAAGCGGGTCCGATGCTGGAAGACTCAAACCAAAAACCAGGAGTTGGTACATTGAACGCTGCCCAGTGTTTTTCAATAGATGTCAATGGATCTTAACTGTTAATCATGAGACAACAAGAATAGTCAATCATGGTTCATACTGGCTTAACTGTTACTAATAGTTACCAATGGTTAATGATGCCATTGATAACGATGCAAAAGAAATGTTCGTCATGGCGGTTGGCCATCGTCCTGTTGCGCTTGGTGCCAGATTGCGTCATCGACCGAGCTTGCAACATCCAGCCCAGCTTGATCACGGCCAAGAAGTCAGGGCTTCTTGGATGTGTCAGCAAGCTTGACATCTCCCAGCAGCCATTCTGAAGCCTTTCTTGATATCCATGGATCTGATGGATCTAATCCAGAGTCCTGACTCTGGCAGATCCGCTCGCAGCTTAGGCACGTGATTCTTGGCAAGATAAGGCTTGAGAAAGAGTGCTTTGTCCCTTGGAAGCAGCGTTTCTCCAGTCACAGAAGCGCCCATGACTCTCCAGAAGAATCGAGGAGATACAGATAGATACAGTAAGTTTTTGATGTTCAAAAAGTATCAGATTGCAGTCGATGTCGAAAAAAAGTGAGTGCCAAGAGCTACTGCATGATTTTGTGACAGAAAATGTGCAGAAAATGATCTGTGCACATTGTGTGCTATGGAATTCCTTGGGAACCGTTGGGACCTCCCATGACCTCTGAAAGTTTTGCACTGAGGTGGGCTACGGTGCGACCATCAATCCTCACGTAACTTTGGAGCGTGGTAGCTATGTGCGTCCCTTGCGCTGTGTGTCTGTGTCCAATCCGATCACCACGAGCCGCTCAGCAGCAGACTGCAAGTTCCTCTCCTCTCTCCTCTCTATCTCCTACTCTCGTCTCCATCTCCTACTCTCATCTCTCCTCCTCTTTTCCTCTCTTTTCTCCACTTGATCTTTTTTTTCTTTCTCTCTCTCTCTCTCTCTTTTCTCTCTGTTCCTATCTCTTCTCGCAGCTGCGCTCTGTGCCATGCTAAGGTCCGGACTGGATGAAGCGCGTGCAGCTGGCGCCATGGCTGGTGGTCCTCCGAGCATTTGCCGTGTGCCCTTGGCAGAAAAACCACGGTCTTCAGATAGCCAGGTGGATCCAGGTGGATCCAGGTGGATGTGGGTGGATGCGGGTGGATCCGGGTCCATCCAGGTGGATCTTTCTTCGAATCTGCAATCTCTTTCGAAGACCTGACTGAGCCGTTTGCTGTGCTTAGGTTCTACCTGGCTGGCCTATTGATGGGTGTCTCCGTGGCGGTGGGTGTGGTCATCATGTATCATATTCCCGCTTCTAGTTCTCATGTTATCCAGCTAATGTGCCAGCCTTAGGTCCAAGAGAAGTTGCTGAGTTGGGAGGACCTGCTCGTTGTCAGACCAAATGTCTCCACACTTCACTGAGGTTGCCAACAGTTTTCACCGAAGGCGCCCAGAAAGCTCAGGGTCTTGAGTATAGACGAACTTCTTGTAAATCTTAGCATACTTAACACAGAACTTAACCCAGTCTTCCATAGTCTCTTCAGAACTAATGTCATGTGATCTTTTCAGAGAATCCGATCTGCCCCTGACTGTTTCCGTGCTTTTCGGTGAAGGTGTAACTGGCATCTCTGTTCCGCTCCAGACGGAGGAAGATGGAGAAGTTGATTTTTTGTGGTGGGTGATGCTTCCACTGGTCCCTGGTAGCAACGAGTAGCAACGATTCTGAAGGGCAAGTGACCACGATCTGCCAACCATGTCTGTTCGTGGACCAGCTGCCAGATCCACAAATCTCCGAGGTCATTTTTCTTGTGGTCCCGCATACGTATTTCTTGTGCGTTGTCCTCGTGAAGCACCTCGGTGATTCGCGGGGAGGTGCTTAGGGCAAAGTGGGCACTCACAATGCCTCCAACGGAGGTCGGCCTTGGCAACACATTTGTGCAGCTGGTATCCTGATGACTTGCGCCCCAGCCGAAGCATCAAGAGGCATCTGAGACCTGAACCTTTTGACAAAGCGCGTCCGAAATCTTCAACAAGGACAGCCATGGACAGCACCAGCCGAACCCAAAAACAAGGAGGAACACAACTGGCTTCACGGCTCCCTGCGCAGCGGTCACAGCACATCCGTGACCAAGTCATGACCACGACTCGCCGCACACAGCACGCCGGAACGCAGCTGCGCAGCTGGTCCTCCTGGGAAGAACCCAAAACGAGAGAACCCAAAACATCGAAAAAACACCGAGGAAAAACATCGCATTTGCTTAGTGTCTTGCGACAAAACTGTTCTTGCGAAAACACCTTGGACGTTTTTTTTCCCGATTTGGTCCTTTGTAGTAGTTGTAACAAGCAAGAGGAGAACAGAATATCAAAAAGGCAGATTCTCCTCTATAATAGAAAATCAACTTCGCCGGGGCGGTTTATATAGTAGGAATCAAAGCATTTGTTTGAAATTGCGGTTTCTTTTTGTCATTGCCATTATTGTAACTATTATTTTGAAATTATGCCATTCTTTAATGCATTGATTAATTTACGTATCTATTCTTTTTAAACTCCATTTCTTTATTGTTTTTTCTGTATTCATTAATTTTATTATTAATTCCTCTATGGATTTACTGATTTATCAATTTGTTTATTCATTCATTCAATTATTCATCTACTTATTTATTCATTCATTTCTTTATCTTTTATTTATTCATCCATTTCTTTATTCGTTTATTCATTTATCTACTTATTCATCTACTTACTTACTTACTTACTTACTTACTTATTTCTCTATTGATTCATTTATCCGTTTGAATATTTGTCTATTTATTTCATTCGTTATCTCTTTATCGTTTTTTCTCTGTTAATTTATTCATATTTTATTCCCCAACAGCAATACTTTGCTATGGGTCTTTAGCCCAGAGTAGCTCTGGTGCGATCTGGTGCAGCTTCAGCACCAGGTTCCAGACAAGGTTCCGGAGCGTTCCGGTGCAGGCACCTGGTGAGATTCCGCAGAGACATTGTCACTTTCGGAAGGTGCGGATGCTGTGCGGATGCTTTGTAAAATTCGAAGGGCTTCCGATTCTTCCCCTCGAAGCCTCGTTGCTATGGGGGGACTCCTGCACAGCTTCCAGACTCGGCTCCGGCACATTCGCAGCATCCTCGGGTTCTGCAGGGTCCCAGTTCAGCATCCATGTCCGGTTCCAGAAGGTTCCGGTGCAGCATTCAGATTGGGTTCAATGAAACTCAGATGTTTCAGTGTTGAAATGACACGTGCTAGGCGCAAGAAGGGTCGCAGATGGGTTATGCGCAACGTTGAGACACGGGCAGTGTGGAAGACCACCTCTTTTTCCGCAGGATGGGTATCTGACCACAAAAGTATATTTTAGCAGGTCAGGTCAACCATTCATAAATCCAAAAAGAGGTACATGGGCTTCACACAGGCTCCGCAAGCAAACTGCGATGCAGTTGGAAAAAGCATTAGAGTTTGTTTTTTGATCATCATTCATTCCTATACAAGGGTTTCCTTTGTACAGCTGCTTCTCACCATTCTTGAAGATATTTCAAGGAGGTTGAAAGGAAAAAGTAAGCAAGAATGGAGCTTTAATTCCCTATCAACAAAACTTCGTTTGTTATGGGGTCTTCAACCCAGACTAGCTCCGGTGCGATCGGGTGTAGCTTGGTTCGGGTGCAGCACAGCCATCAGAGCACTTTGTTAGGAATCCTGGCGATCTCTAGTGGTCAGAGCAATGACACAGTACAGATAATTGCAGATGGCAAATCCATCAAGTTCGTGCAGCGCGGGAAAAGTGCCGAAGCTATCATGTTGTTGAGGATAGCAGTCGGGTTTGGGCTTCCTTGGTACAGCTTCTTTTCACGGTTCTTGGATAGATTTCAAAAATAACATTTAAAAGGAAAAGGTTGACATCAATTCTTTCTTGATGGGTTTTATTTGTTATTCGGGGTTGCCACTAATGCAAAACCATCCCTTGCCAAGTGCACTATCCCAGCTATCCTCCCAAACCTTCCTAGGCACACCATTGTCGGCTATGCTACCAATGGGCAAGAGAAACGCAGCAGAATATGGAAGAGTTGGCTGTACGTGGTCCTTATCGACAGTTGCTTGGTCCGATTTTCCAAGACTCACGGGAATGCAACGTCAGCTGTGGGTCCCCGTGCTGGATTCAACCACAGTGCAGCTTAGGCCCACTGTTTCGAATGGCCACACAGTTTACCGTGCCTGGACTTCAAACAGCTGGAACTTTATGTAGCGTACAAATCGTCGTCCCTGGAAACATTTGGTGGTCGCGATTCAATTTTTGATCTCCAGAGTTGATTTCCAGGTGATGAGTCATTTGACGAAGTTGCAATTTCAGATGCTCGGGTGCCAGATTGGTGATCGGGCGACTTGGCACCCAAAGTGACACACACACGTTGAAACGATGCACGTCCAGTGAAAGAGATCTTTCTCTGGCTGTTAGGTGTATTTCTGCGCGCCTTTCATTCGGGATCCAGAGCTTGTGAAGATTGGGAACAATGTCATTTGTGCGGGTTGCTTGGCTGGCCCCAGTTGGATCTGCTGTGTGAAAGATACCTCTCTCAAAACGGGCCTCGAAAGCCACCAGTAGCAACCTCCTTGAGTCAGGAAACTCAACCGTTGAGGGCACTGTCATGGCCGGCCCAAAGATCCACATGAAGTGTTGGTCGCTCCGAGGTAATGTGGCCTTGCTCACGTCAACCTTGGATCACGATGTGTGCAATGCGGTGATTCTGAAGAACACTGCGATTGTGCTTTGGCGCAGCAGTCTGCTTCAGTCTGCTTCGGGTTCCCACCTTTGCACGGATAGCACTGCTTTGCACGTCGTGTCTCTGAGATCTCGACGCGATGCACGACCTGCTTCACTTTGACTCAGGTGGCAAATACCGTGGTCCTCCAGAGCGGGTCTGAGGTTTGTGAGGCAGCTAGCCATGGGCGTTCCTTGGGGTCAAGGTGTACTGGGAACCTGTAGTCCTATGTTGCTTTATCCTTTGAATCTCATTGTGTTCTTTTTTTGGGGTTCTCATTGCGAAAACCCAGCTGGCATGCAAAGTGAGAAGGGCGTTTACTGCGAAATCTCGCAGTGAGGGGAGGAAAAGCATCTCATGCAGAGCATTGTTTCCCTCTTTAACAAATGGTGACGATGGGGTATTGATTCCGCTTACGGGAGAGTTTTAGGCTGTAGGGGAGTTGCTTTTTGGAGAGCAGAGCTTAACAAGAGACTTCGGGAAAAACTACCACACCCCTTCGTCAACCTCCTTAACAAAAAACCAGGAGAAGCATCATAGGGATGCTTCTCCAGGGGAGGAAAGGTAGAGCACAGAAAGTTGGAGCTGTAGAGTCAAGAGGATTCGCCTGGGAGAACTTGGCAAAGGCATTGGTGTGTCATAGAACGTGCTGTGCGGATTGCCAGAGGGGCAGATACATAGTTTGATAGGGCAGGAGTCCGAATGTAGATAGAGAGAGAGAGAGATGTCCATTCAATTAGCACCTTAGTTGGTTTGATGGGACACGCATTGAATACTCTGCTCCTTCTTTACTAAGCTTCTGCTTCTCCCTTCAGATTACCAACTTCTCACACTGGGTTGCATTCCGATAGCATTCGTGTCCACGTGAAACCAACTCCGTCCCGATTCTGCTCGCAAAACATTTGTTTGCTTCAATTACTACATACCATACTTATTCCGTTCAGTGGCCATCTCTTTTTGTCTCATTCATCATAGCCTTCCTCACTTTGATCTTTCAACATCTCGTGGCCGGTTCCCGTTTTCTTTTCAGATAATGTATTCACTGCTTGGGATCTGCATTGATCAGTGATGTTTTTCAAAGACGACCTCGCTGCACGAGGGAAGCATCATTGGAGATGGCGTTTGTGTGCCTTCCAACAAGGCGAGGCGAGTGCCACGATGTGAAGGGACCCGGCGAAGAAAGCACTGAACCCTCTGTCAGGTGATCACTGAAGGCATGGTGGCAGTGCGTGACAACTCGGACGCCATGCCTTACATCCTGATGAAAAGGATGAAACTCTGCCTGTCAGTGATGGGATGGGGTCATATAGAGGTTGCAATGATTGAAATCGTAAAAACAACGTGGACCATCATGTTGACACTATTTTTGCATGGTTCTTGATACTTGGCGTGGCGCGGCCAGGCATGGCATTGGAATGATGCAATGTAATTTTGACATTTCATGCATGTAGATCATGTAGGGTTTGGTACGTATACAGAGTGTATTCATTGCATTATGTGGTGTTTGGTAATCATTGCATAAATGAAGGCAAGTCCTTTAGGCAGGTATGTAACGTAATGAACGTTTCTGCGATTTAGTTCTGAATGCCTTTGGAAGCTTTGGCTCTTTCACCGACGTCTTTGTGGTTTGCTCTGCCAAGGAATGTGGTGCAGCCACCGCAAGTCGCACTCTCCACTTACGTTGTTTTTCAGGTGGGAAGTCCAAAGCATTGCGTTGTGAAGCACGGGGCATGAAACGCGGGGTGATTTGAAAAAGGTTCTAGTGGTTCAGTGTTGACATGGGACAGTCGCCAGGGTGTTTTGCAAAGCCATGGCCACCTCTTTAGCTTGAAAATGATTGTAACTACAAATTGTAACCAACCATTGTAACCATTTTTGACCGTCATCATGAAGCATCATGAGCCAGCATAAATCATTGCTTTTTGATATACACCCATTCAGGCACCATGGCGTACCAGCAGCCACCATGGCACTAGGGTGACTGCACTTGTGCAGGTACTGCTCATTTGGTTGCAGCTCTTGCTGACAGCGGGAGCTCACGTACCAGGAAACCTTTCATGCCACAGCCAGCAGCACTTCTATTGGATGATACATTCGTATCATTCTTCGTCATCGTCATATGGTGGTTTATCAAAATGGGGGTACCCCCAAATCATCGAATAGTAGTCATTTACTCTAATAAACCAGCCTTTTTTTGTGTCCCCTATTTTGCGAAACAGCCATATTGTTTAGTGCTTCGCCAGCTTTCAAAGCAACTTTTTGGGGCTTGGCGTCGATGGAAGCCCATTGCACAAGAGCCATATCTAAGCAATGGATTGGATGGCACTGGCAAGGAAGGTGACATTTTTGAATCCGATTCTTTGAACTTTGGGTGATCAATTTTTTGCGCGGCTGGAAGGATACTTGCTTGCTGGCTACCTTTTTACCCATATACAGCCGCTAATGCCAAGAGAAATCGGTACGTGGCCTTTCCTGCCTCTGGTGATGCTATCTATCATGACGTCGCTTGGCAGGTCCGAAAAGCTCCAGGTCATCAGACTTCATCAGTTCACACGACGCACCGAGGTGTAAGATACTGCTGATACCAATTTTCAAGTGGCTAATCGCCTGCAAGTTTCACCCAAGAGCCTTGGCAGATTGCGCACTCGTGGCCAGCCTTGGTGTGTGTGTGTGTGTGCGTGTGTGTGTGCAAGCAGATCTATCATCATCTCAATCCAGTTTGTAAAAAAAATCCCAAGAAAATGCATGAGAATCGAGAAGTTTCATTGACAACTTTCACGGAGAGGAAGAATTTGAGATGCAAAATCAGCTTTTCTGAGGTGAAATACATTTCTTCAGGTTGCGATATGTGATTTGGATTGCTTTTGAAGCCGCACTCTTTGACGCGGATCTGCTCTTCCTGCAAAGCTTGTGACTTGAAGAACTTCCCTGTCACAGCTGTCAATCCTCGGATTTCCAGGGCCCACTTTCTTGGGGATGGTGGGGATCGTGGTTGCCCCCGGAGGTTGCGAAGTTGTTAAGCCACCAAGGTGTGGCACGTCCTTTATTTCAGCGTGGTATTGGCGCCTTGGCAGTCATGGAGAAGCTGTGGCGCTTCACCTTTGATGCTTCCTGCATTGAGGTTGATGGGAGCGCACATCAGTCGGAATGTGTGCATCATGGGAGTCGTCGCAGGATGCCACTTGGCCTATCCTTGTCTTTCAAAAATGTTTCTACATATACTTCAGTTCGCCTTGTCGAGACCAAAGCTTTGGGACTTGTCCTTAATGTGCACAGCTTCCCGGTCCTTTACAGGTCCTTTCCTTTCCACATCTTTTTGCAAAGAGGGACTTCTTTGATTCGCTCTGGACGAAGACCACAGAGGGTTGTGTGGATCTCTCATATCTCATTCGTATCTCATTCGTATCTCATATGTTGCTTGACGCGCACACCACAAATTTATATCACATGCCTCCTGCAGATACAGACAACACTTGCTCGGGTTGTGCGGAGACGAATTGCATCGCAAAGTAATGTCCGCAACGGTGGTAGTGGAAATCAACATGCGAATGTTCGGGGCGTCTCATGATATATTTTCATTCTGGGCTACTTGGTGAAACTTGGGCAAGTTTGGCCACGCTTGCACACCGTGGACCGTTTTGAGTGCGATACCCAAATCGGGCCCATACTGTCTCCATTGATGCAACTGTTCTCCAGTGCATCGCCAATTTTGCAGCCCTTCTTTGCTGCACATATTGGGTTGTTTCACAAACATGCCGATCCTTCAGACACAACTCTACATCTTGGCAAAAGCAACGTTTAGAAACCATTCAAACATATTAAAACATCATATCCTGTAGGCGCTGTTGGGCTCACCACTTTGAGAGCCATCGATATCGAAAACAAACGACTCCCTCAGGAGGGAGTTTCAACTGGTGCCATTGGCTTCGACTTGTTTTAGACCTCCCCTTGGAGCCAACTGTAACTCGGCGATGTGCAAAGCTCGCAGCTTGCGTGTCTCCTTAGGTGAGTATGATCTCAAGCATTTGGCCCGGGGCGTCGTTGTGAATCACGCCTCGTTGCTCTTCTCTCATTCCGTTGAAAGAGGCTAGGCAGATGGCAGCACTGCCACTGCTGTGCTTGCTTTACGATGCTTTACTTGCTGCTACACGGTGCAAGTGTTTGACGGTAGCAAGATTTGACTGTCTCTTCCTTTCTTTGCCTGGGAGGTACTTTGATTTTCAAGCACACCTATTTGGAAGCTGCTTCTGAGCTGGGTGTCAACTGCGTGGCAGAAGCTGGAGCGCGACTTCTGAAAGAAAGCCAGCTGATGTCTGGACAGGCACAGCAGAAATGCGACCAAGTGGCAAGAGTGCCCTTGGTTCACATCCTAAGAATCATCGGACAGCTACCTTTCTTTTAAATCTTCAGCTTCCATAACTTTCATTGTCATTATAGCTTTTATTACAGTACTTCTTTGTATTCATAGCTACCTTTCGTGATCTTCAGCTTTCTGATTTGGGCTGTGCGCATTCATGTTGGTAGGTGGCCCATGCAGCTGCAGACAAGGTGCGAACGGCAATCTTTCGGCATGGTGGCAGAGGGATAACCCTTAGACAAGTGAGGGGTAAGCGGAGCGGTAACCCTTGGAATGTGCAGCTGTAACTTGGGAGACGGTCCCATCTTCGGAGGGTTGTGGTGCCCGTTGCAGGCAAGCGAGAATCAGACCGGAAACAAACCGGCGTTCCACAGGCAGTACTCGGAGACATTTAAGCCGGGGAGCACAGCTGCGGTGGGTTGAAGAGTGTTGTGGTTGAGGAAGATGACCTGCCAAGATTCAAACAAGTATGGGAATTGCCCCATCAGTATTAGCAATGGGCATTATTTTCTAAATGTTGAGCACTTCTAGCCTTCTAGGTGGGCTTTTGAACGGTGTCACTTGGTGCCTCAGAGATCTGCAAGCGGGTCGTGGTGGTACTACACTGCATGCTGCGCATGCGAAACATCAAGATGAAAAACCTGCAGACTCATTCTATGTATACATCCAAGGGACAATCTATCCAGATACTGGACCAGATGCTTATCTATCTATCTATCTACCTATCCATCCATCCCTCCATCCCTCCATCCCTCCATCCCTCCATCCCTCCATCCCTCCATCCCTCCATCCCTCCATCCCTCCATCCCTCCATCCATCCATCCATCCATCCATCCATCCATCCATCCATCCATCCATCCATCCATCCATCCATTTGTTTATCTGCAGAGTCAGCTATCAGTCCATTTATCTATCCAATCCATCCATCTAGATCAGTATCTGGACCTGGAGATAGCTCCAATGCTGGATTGGAAAGGAAAGGCCGCGTGTGCATCCATCGTAGCCACCTTTGATATCATGCATCTATTCACTTGTGAGACCCTCCTGGGCATCGGGGTTGCAGCGTTGAAGAATCAAGGTTCTGAGGGAAGGTCGCCATTTTCACGGCGATTCCACGTCTCATCAAAACCAGTTTCGCTTACTTCTCCCACGACGAACTGTCAAGAATTCAAGCTTTGAAAAGTCCTTTGCGTCGTAAGTTTGGCGAGTGCCAAGGGCACATATTGAAACGCGAGAGTGGCAAACTTGGGCTAGTTTCCTGAGAATCTTCAAAAGTGCTCCAAGCATGAGGGGAGAATCTTCTTTTCATATTTTTTCTCAGCAACTGAGCCCTCACCACAGACGGGTCCCACTTTTGCAGAACCCTCGAAAGTGCTTGGAGCAGAACCTTCAGTGTTTTAACAGCGTCAACTTGTGCGAAATTTCCGAGAACTCCCCACCACTGCTTTGTTGAGCTTGCTTGATAGCTACTCTTTCTACGGAACCCTGCGCAACTGCAAACATAATTTTGAATTATGTACTTTGTTTTATAAACCCTTCTCGGCGATCATGCGCCATTGTCTCCGCGCAGCTTGGGAAAGCTCCCTCAATCACCACCACAACTAACCTTTGTCACTGATGATCAACCATCATGAATCCACCGCGAACTTTCTCAAGCGAAATCATCGAACAAAAGGCATGATTAACTTGATTAGCCATTAATGATGCCCACTACGATCACTACAGTCCTTATGATCAGCCATAGCCATTATGATTGCCTATTTCGCTAGCCATGATGATTGCTAACTTATTGCTTAACTTATTCAGAAGTTAGTTGACCCTAAATTCCCCATTGGATCAACTTAGTCAGGGTCCAAATTGTGCGACTAGGCCCAGCGCTGACCAGGGCGAGGCAGGGGCCAACTGAATTGCTGGCAGATGAAAAGTTTGCTTCGAGGAATTGATGGATGACTTGATGGATGAATTGATGGATGAATTGATGGATGATAGATGATCGATGATAAATGATGATAGATGATGATAGATGACGATAGATGATGAGAGATGGCTAAAGCTGAAGCAGCGATGGATGTTGAGAGCCAGCTCATGCTGTCTGTGTTTTGATAATGGTTCCATTTGCTGATAGGAATATGGCTGTGGGGCTGTGGGATGCTGTGGGTCAAAACCCCGTACCCCTGGTTCCCCCATAATCAACCATTGTTTCCCTTATTATTGTTGGTCATTATCCCCTAGTATTGGTTGGTCAGCTGCTTGGTCCATAGAAATCAGTTGTCAATGCAGATGATCAGCTGCACAGCTTCGCAGCTTCTGCGCCACCTCACGGCACTCCATCGATGGATCCCACTTTTCAGGTGTCGAAGTCGATCTTTCGCGGCTACCGCGAGATCCGAAATCATCGCACTGCTGCCCGAACGAGCCTGGGCAGCACCAAGCTGCGCCAACAAATCGCATCAAGGGGCGCTGAGATAAACAGAAGCAGGTTTAACAGACCTCAAAGATCAACAGAAGCGATTGTCATTCTTTGAAGAATTTGAAGATGAAAGTTGTTTTTTCTTAGATATGTTTGACAAAAACAGAAACTGAATATCTTCTTCTGACTCAGTGGGACTGGAAGCAAAGTGACCGTCCCAGGTTGGGCATCGAGCGTGACCTTTCGAAGAACGCTACGGAGAGCCAGGCTACGAGCCGTATGCTGTCAGCACGAGTGACTTGGCGGCCTGGGTGACCCAAGTGATTTGTGGTGACTTGGAAGCCACGGAAGCCACTCACCATCTCCAAAGAACCACTAAGTAGTCATTACACAGAGTAGTTTGGGCCTCTGAGATCCAGGCGTCCACTTAGTCTCAACTCATGATGGTCTTTATCTGCACTTCTGCGCTTCAGGGGACTGCGGCCACACATGTGAGCTTGCTGAGCAAATGTGTGAACTTGGACGACTTTGAGCTTCTTCGTCGCAATTCAACGGGCAAACAAATCGTCAGAAGGGACAGCAGTTTCGAGTCTTGTTCAGTCCTCATCGTTCCATTCACCAGCATTGACTCGATTGATTTGTTAGCCATCCATAGTCTTTCTCTGGCTGGATCGAAGTTGGATTACAAGCCCTCTGCCTTACCTGATCCGATTTCACAACTAGCTTTCTACTCAGGTAGTCTTCATGGTTCCCAGGCATTTATGGAACACATTTGACATGGCACCAGGAACCGCAGTGATAGTTCTGGTAGTATATATGCAGAATGGTAGTTTGCAACCGAAAGAACCACAGCCAATGCCTGGCAAAAGACTGACATAGACAAAGCTTTGAACGTTGTTGAACCATTTGCAAAAATCAGACAGCGCACCGAAAGCCCTGAAGAGACTTATCATGCTTATCTTGAACGGGGACACATGAGCCGCACAACGCATCTGACCTTCGCACAAGGTTGTAGTCATGTTGGGATGTTGAACATCAACCCTGTGCAGTGATAAATTGGGCCTTCTAGCCATTCCACGAGCTAACACGGATAGAATGGTCTACCACTTGGATTGTTTGATTTGCACTGTGGTACGGTTTCTGTTTCCATTGTACTCGCAGCCAGGAAGTCTGCGATCGAAGTCATGGAAAGCTCTGGCTTTGGCTACTATCTTGGTGGGGCCACAGACGAGTGGACCCTGAAGGAAGCCAGGGATGACTCGATTGCTGCCGGGGATGATGTGGGAGATTTGGGCTTTCCATTCTTTCGCTGCCGGGGAACACAAAACAAACAAAAGGGCTATGCGCATGTTATGCAATGGCTTTGACCCTTGACACTCCCAACTTTGTGTTGTTGGCATTTGGTGCAGCAGAACAGGAGAACCGCCTGGCTTTCGAGAAGTACCGCATCATTCCAAGAGTCATGGTCAACGTGATGTGACTTTGTCTGATCGCCTTCTGGTTCCTGCACGCCATTTTTCTTGCGACCAGTTGAACGGGCCAAACAGTATGTTCGAGCAGATAAGAAGCCAAACAACATTGCGAAAAGGCACCAAAACCACCACCACCACCACCACCACCACCACCACCACCACCACCACCACCACCACCACCCCACCAGCAAAGCCCTCCGCCCAAAACGCCGTGTTCTCAAAGTATCACACCTACCCCACGTAGCGCGGATTTGACACGTCCGAAACCTGGCTTCGCGCAGCTTTACCATTGCGGAAAACATTTTTGACACACACACACACACACTGTTGACATTTCCCGGTAAAACCCATGGCAGGAGCGTATCAGCACGCAGAGATTTCTCTCATATCCTTCCTCCAGTGACAATGCGGCCTTGCCTTTCTCCAGTTTTTCAAAATTAGAGCTGATTTGTATGCGCGACTACCAGTGCAGAGCCTGTAAATGACGAACATGATGCGTCTAAAGTGTTGCGGTTACAGTAAAGATGCAACATTGAATTGCAAGACCTGTCGAATCTATTGCGCTTTCCACACAAAAGGTGGTTAAACAGGGTTTGATGAAGCTCAAACAATCGCAATTGCAAAAGGCACGGCAACAATGATATACTGATGCGGCCACGTCGAGCGAACTCTCCTCTACCCCTTCGTCACGCATTCGGGGAGAAATCCATTGAGCTATCCAGGGGTGCCAGTTGCTCCTGTTGCTGTCGTCGAGATGCTAAGGTCTGTCAATATGCGCTGCACTTTCTTCGGCATCCAACTTAACTTTCCCGTGATGATAGCACCATCTGCCATGCACGGGCAGGCACGGGTTGTTTTGCATGCGCGTGGCTCTCTAGCAATAACCCGCAAATTCAAGAAATTATCATGATCAGTAGAAGTTGGCAGTGAGATGATCGATGTCAGACAAACAGCAACCATGATCTCGATGCTTGTCAAAGAGTACAAGAACTATCTACCGTGACCCAACTATTAAACAACATATACAAACATCATCAAATATCAGCATTTTTTCTCTAAAAACCATCAACGAATCATCCACCATTCAAGCTGCACCACCAACCACGGCTGACCTCGCTGCACAGGCCCATCCAGAGGCTGAGAAGGCTACAGCGCGCGCTGCTGTGCGCAATGGCACGGCCTTCACCCTATCGTCCTTGGGGACGATGTCCATGGAGGAGAGAAACTTCGTCCATGGCCCATTCCATTCATGTTTGGTGCTTCTGCGTCTCTGGGTGCAGTTTTTGTTGGGACCAATTTGATGGGGGATGAGGGTTGATCAATGCTAGTTGCTGGTATTGGTGACGGTGCCCAAGTTGCGAGCTTGCAATACGCAGGAAGTGGCTGCAGCAGTCCCGACGGATGCCAACGGCATGCCCAAAGCTGGCGACCAGTTGAACGGGCCAAACAGTATGTTCGAGCAGATAAGAAGCCAAACAACATTGCGAAAAGGCACCAAAACCACCACCACCACCACCACCACCACCACCACCACCACCACCACCACCACCACCACCACCACCACCACCACCACCACCACCACCACCACCACCACCACCACCACCACCACCACCACCACCACCACCACCACCACCACCACCACCACCACCACCACCAGCAAAGCACTACGCCCAAAACGCCGTGTTCTCAAAGTATCACACCTACCCCACGTAGCGCGGATTTGACACGTCCGAAACCTGGCTTCGCGCAGCTTTACCATTGCGGAAAACATTTTTGACACACACACACACACACTGTTGACATTTCCCGGTAAAACCCATGGCAGGAGCGTATCAGCACGCAGAGATTTCTCTCATATCCTTCCTCCAGTGACAATGCGGCCTTGCCTTTCTCCAGTTTTTCAAAATTAGAGCTGATTTGTATGCGCGACTACCAGTGCAGAGCCTGTAAATGACGAACATGATGCGTCTAAAGTGTTGCGGTTACAGTAAAGATGCAACATTGAATTGCAAGACCTGTCGAATCTATTGCGCTTTCCACACAAAAGGTGGTTAAACAGGGTTTGATGAAGCTCAAACAATCGCAATTGCAAAAGGCACGGCAACAATGATATACTGATGCGGCCACGTCGAGCGAACTCTCCTCTACCCCTTCGTCACGCATTCGGGGAGAAATCCATTGAGCTATCCAGGGGTGCCAGTTGCTCCTGTTGCTGTCGTCGAGATGCTAAGGTCTGTCAATATGCGCTGCACTTTCTTCGGCATCCAACTTAACTTTCCCGTGATGATAGCACCATCTGCCATGCACGGGCAGGCACGGGTTGTTTTGCATGCGCGTGGCTCTCTAGCAATAACCCGCAAATTCAAGAAATTATCATGATCAGTAGAAGTTGGCAGTGAGATGATCGATGTCAGACAAACAGCAACCATGATCTCGATGCTTGTCAAAGAGTACAAGAACTATCTACCGTGACCCAACTATTAAACAACATATACAAACATCATCAAATATCAGCATTTTTTCTCTAAAAACCATCAACGAATCATCCACCATTCAAGCTGCACCACCAACCACGGCTGACCTCGCTGCACAGGCCCATCCAGAGGCTGAGAAGGCTACAGCGCGCGCTGCTGTGCGCAATGGCACGGCCTTCACCCTATCGTCCTTGGGGACGATGTCCATGGAGGAGAGAAACTTCGTCCATGGCCCATTCCATTCATGTTTGGTGCTTCTGCGTCTCTGGGTGCAGTTTTTGTTGGGACCAATTTGATGGGGGATGAGGGTTGATCAATGCTAGTTGCTGGTATTGGTGACGGTGCCCAAGTTGCGAGCTTGCAATACGCAGGAAGTGGCTGCAGCAGTCCCGACGGATGCCAACGGCATGCCCAAAGGCTGGACCTTTCGTGCAGACAACCCAGATGTTGACTGTTCGTCCCATATTGGGACCAGCACTTGGTGTGTTGATATGGGGAGTTTGGCAGGAAAACAGAAGGTGCTTGGGCTGCTTGGGGTAGGGCCTAAAGTGTGAATCATGTGTTAACATTGGAGTAGATTGAGCACTGGCAGAGATAGAGGGCGAGTGCTATGGTGCTCAGTGTTGAGACTTGCTGTCCTGCCACTTGCTGCAAGGATTGATTTTTCAGTGGCTCGGTGTGCATTTACAGATGAAAATCAGAAACCTGAAATGTTTCGCTTCCTTTGGTTGGCTTTTTGTTCACATCGTTGTTCGTGGCTTGGTTTTCCACTGAGGCTCTATGTTTTCAAGCGAAGGGATATCACAGAGGTTGGAGCTTGAGCCAAGATTTTGCTCTCACAAAATCAGCACAGCGGAGGCGATCGTGCAGAAAGCCGAGCGTCTGGGGTATAAAGCACTTTGCCTCACAGCAACTTGGAACACAAAGTGACGAAGGTTCAACACAGCAACTTGCCTACGGTAGAGGTAGGAGAGCTCTCCGAGGAGCTCCTGAAGTCCATCGGCTCGTTGCGCGTTAGTCTCTTTACAGAGGCTGCTACGGCATGGCACATCTCTGGACAGCAAAGTCCTGGTCAGTTCATGGGGATCAAACGATAGAAGTCACTCGCTTCGTTGCCCAATGCTGTTGGCTGAAATCCGGCGCTGGGATGGTAGAAAATGTAGAAAATCAGTATAACTTGGACATAGAAAAGATGCCGGTTATTGTTTGTGACTTGCCCATGCTATGATCAACCTTCTTCAGCCGTGACAACCAGCATCAAGCGGTAGCATCATCCAGCATCACCGTCCCGAAACCATCAGTGAGCCATCATGAAGTATCATCAACCGTGACCAAACAGCACCAACTACTGAGCATGACCAAGCATGGGAAATCCAGCATCAATCAGCACCATGGAGCATCAAGTCATAACCCCCATCGTTGACTCTACGACTAGTAACCATCAGCCATCGCCACTGTTGCTCATCATCGTCAGTAGCCATCATCAACCACTGTTGACACTACCACTGACTGTCAACCATCAACAACTATGAGCCATCAAGCCATTGCTGACAAGCCTTAGTCATCGTTTACTTTTTTGACCCGAGTGTCACCATCATCAACCATGAAGAGTCATTAGCCCCTACAAACCATCATGAACCATCACTAATCATCGTGAACTATCATTGACAATTGTCACTGTAACCATCTTCAATCATCATTAGCATTTGTCAACAACCCTCAGTAATATCAACATCAGCACTGATCATTAGAAGCCATGAAAAAGGATCATTAGAAGATCATTAGAATCATATTTAAAACACAATTTCATCGGCCGTGAGCCATCACTAGCCCTAAACCGTCTTAAGAAACCGTCATCAATCATTGATCATCATCACCACTATTGATTCTCGCGCCAAAGATTTTGCCTTCACTGGGGGCCTTTTGTTGGCCGCCAATGGAGCCTAAAGGAAACAGAAACAACAGTAGCCCCCTGTACACATCCAGTAGCCACCGGAAAATGGGTGATAGAACCATTCTAAATGCTCCCTCACCACGATCCTACATCATGAAGCTTCAAAACCTATCATTAGCCGTCATCAAAACCAGGGATCACCAGCCATCACCAGCCATCATCAACTGCAGCAACATCATCAAGACCACTTGCATCAACACTTTTTAGATCTTTCAAGAATTTGAAACATGTTAAACAACCACTTGAATCAACATTTGAATTTCATCAGTTGAAAGATCAACATTTGAATTCAAGGATTGCTTCAATTGGTTTGTTTGGTTAATTTTGCTTAAGAAATCCTTAAGGATTGCTGTCTCTCAAACAATGCCTCCCTTTGCAAACTCTGCCCTCCCAAGCTCCGTGTCTTCCAAGGTGGATGCACCAGTTACGGGTCGCCGCGAGCGAGATCTTCGAAGTGGTGCCTGGTCCAACGAAGTGACGCATCCATGGTGAATATTGGTGAGGTGAATGTGTTGGTTGTGAGTTGGTATTCAGAATGAGAAACTGGTGATGAGTTTTGGTTCGAAACTTTGACCAGTGGTGGCCAATGGCGACGAACGGTGACCAATGGTGGCGAAGGACAGTGGATAATGTGATGATAGCGGCGACTGGTACTGTAATGGTGAATCATGTCGTTGATATGGTTGATATGGAAGGGTGTGAAAATTCAAAACGGTGATCTGCATGTTGATTGACACACCATCGCCCATCGCCATGATTAACAACAGTTGACCTGAAACATGTTTGACAAGTTAAGCCCAAAGTACTCGATATTTGTTTGTGGTCGCTTGTTCATCGGACAGTTGAGACAATGCAAACAGGTGGAGCCCTGATTGCCATTCTCAGTGGTCATCCTGCCCGGGAGATCGAGCTTGTGTCCATGTCGTTTGATGACCGAATATTTGTATGTACAATGATTTTGACAATGGCTCCTGTGTGTGCAAGGAATTTTGCTTTACATTACTTCCTTAAATGGTCGATTTCTTGTGACAAATGATTGTTTTGGGGCACTTCGTTTTATGGGCAGTTGTGTAATTCTTGATAAACTGACAATCCATATTTGGTACTCTCTGCTGTTAGGAAATGGTTGGCTATGCAGTCTCTGCTAGTTTTGTCCTCGAAGAGTGTCCTTTGTGCTCGCTTCGTTACCTCCTTACGTGCATAAAGAATCATACTGACCGCTCACATTCTGAAGGGTTGCAGCAGCGGTCCTATTGCGCACGGGAAACACCAGAGCAAAATTAGTTTGTAGTTTGCTTTCAAAGACTCTGATCATCAGAATTCATTGTTCAGGGTTTTACTCGTTGCGCAGCACTGGAATAGTCATAACCAACGGGAATATTTGTGCATGGAGACTATCTGGGAGAGTCAGGTTTTTTTGAGGCCAGTGGCAGTGTTCAATTCCAGTGCTATCCAATTTGATTTACGCCCGTGGACCAACAACAAATGGCAGGTGGATTAATTCTTTTTTACTTGACAGTGACCAACAATATTAGCACAGTTTGGTGAACCAGCGAAGTTCTACACCGTCTCATGGCTATCGTTCTGTTCTGACAATCGTGCCCTTCTCAAAACAGCAATGAAGTCCTAAAAACGTTTGCCATTACCGTTCGCATCCTCAAAGATCCGCTAAAAACTATTGCCCACCATCAGGATGTACTCATGCCGTCCAACAGTCAGCAACCAGCGACCTGTTCATGTCTCTGCCCGTTCTTTGATCTGTTGAAGGTTTTTCCTCCAATTTACATTACCAACTCGGATCATGAAGTGTTCGCATGCTCCAATTCCATTTTGTATGTCGTTGCTTCCCCAGCTTTCCATCTCCAATTCATTCGAAATTCCCATTGAAAATCATGAAATTCTGGCACTTGATGTCACTTCACGTCATTTCATGCTGCTTCTTTTGCTTGGCAGCCGAGGATTTGCGGTGTCAAATGCCATGGGGCAACTTCCCAACATCCAGATGCTGGGGAACGTGGTGAATCAACAGCCGCTTGGCACCCGAAACCGTCCGTTGTGAGTCTACGACGGCAGCATGGGATGCATGGGATGGATGGGATGCATGGGATGCCATTGTCATCTCTAAGAATGCAATGGTCACGATGGCATGTCGCAAGGGCTGGTCTGCATCATCACACCCGAGGCTGGTCGAATTTGAAGCCCAGAAGGAGCGTGGTCGGCGGGACCAAGTGGAAACCGGTGACATCCGGTGACCCTTTTGACCTTTTGTGACCGGGTGAAAGAGTTGCAACTCATCACCTTTTTGACCTTTTCATCCTTTTCTTTTTTGAAAGTCTCGGGTGAAAGAGTGGCAACTTTCAGAGTGGCAGGACCTTACTTTGGACTGGAGCATCATCACTTGGCTGAAGTCGATCTGCAATCTCCCAATCATCACGAAGGCTGAAGCAAAATTGTAGGGTTTTGCAGTCAAAGCTGCTAGCTCTGTGCCATGTCCGAGCACGGGTGAGAAACGAGTACTGCCCAACATCACAACAACTGTGCAGGAATATCATCCATGAAATAACCAAGCACAGACGCAAGTTGTTTGCACCACTGCTGGGAACCTTTGTTGCGTTTTTCTGTATGCCTGGCACTGCACAGGGCATTATGCACCCCATGGATGCTCGTGCAGCTATTGATGCTGGTGCAGCCGGGATTGCCGGGTCCTTAGGATTTTTGAAAAAGTAATCATATTTTTTTCAGAATTTCATGATCCACTGGAATCAGCAGCACACTTAGCTCTTCCTCCACTGGTTTGCAATGTGCGAAATCTTCATCATTGAGATGCATTCATCAGCACCGAGTGAAGTTTCCGAGTTTGGATGCACTACTTGTTGCATAGATTCAGGCATGCATGGCACCGAGGAAGTCTTTAGATCTTCGGTGCCATAAAATCTGCAAAAAGTGTACTTTGTTCTGAAACTATGTCAAATCACCCGATAACATAGGTTGTCATTGTTTGTCATCCTGAGACTGATCTATCAGCATTATCTATTTCGTTCATGTGCGGGGAAAGGGGAGTATTGACTTCGAATGGTGTAGATAGAGAGTGCTGAAGATTTTTGTCGCAGTAGCGAGGCAAGGATCCCCAGAGAACGTCAGAAACTCCCTTGCCCTCTACTCCTTCAGCCTTTTCAACTCTATCCCACGTCTGTTTCACGGGTTCGATTGACCCGTATCAGCTTCCTACTTTCGCGTCCAAGCCATCCATCCAACAAAAATCAATTCCACCACTGATGTTGTACCGTTGTGCCCACCTTCTTTCTGTCTTCAGGATCCTTACCTCTGATATCTCAACGATATCTCTGATGCACAACAGGATCCTTCCGCAAGGCGTTGCATAAACCAAGCGGAGCCCCAGAGTCACGTCACTTCGCGACGACAGATTTTTGTGCTCCAAACCTTCCAGCTCTTCCTTTGAAACCTCCAAGCCGATAGTTGCACCTTAGGCGCAGGGGCGATTTTCATTGACAAGTTCATCAGATTAGCGAAGACTCAGCTTATCATCCGTTTGCTTAAGATTCTCAAGCTGAGATTGCCGTAGTTGGCTTCCCGATTCTCAGATTCTCAGATTCTCATCATCTTAAATTTTGCGACTTTCGAGGTCGTCTCAAACCATGGAGGTGGGGCCGACAGAGTGCGTGCCTTGATATTCCATGGTTTTCAGGCAGTCCCATGCGAAGAAGTTGCTATGTCCATGGGAGTACTCCCATCGATTCTTTAAGTATCTATCTAGCTACCTACCTATCTATCTAAGATGGTGCACTGCGTGGGTTGGATATCTCATGGTCTTCAGTGGCGGCAAGGCCGACAACTGGACAGCACGCCTGCCACCATCGATGTATTGCCGTCCATCGTGGAAGAAGTGCAGGGAGAGGCTGGCCACGTCGCATCCCATGCAGCTCTGCAAGTCGGACGTCCGTTTTCGGTGCTGATGTCTTGCTGCTTGATGTGGCTGGGGGTCAAAACCCCGTACCCATCATTAACAATTGTTTTCCCTATTATTGGTTGGTTATTAGCCTCCATTAGTTGGTTGGTTAATATTGACCCATAGCCATGTCTTGCGAACCGATCGATGGGGCAGGTCCCGGTCTTCCTCGATGGCGGAATACGACGCGGCACCGATGTCTTCAAAGCTTTGGGGTTCGCATGCTCAGTGCCGTGACGTGGGGACACGTCAGCTCTTGGGGATCTTCTTCCATGGTGGGAATGCGGCTGTTAAACCACCCAGTCGTTGTCGTTGTAATAGTAATGATAATAGTAATGATAAGATGATAGTAATATAAGTTGTTGTTGTTGTTGTTGTTGTTGTTGTTGTTGTTGTTGTTGTTGTTGTTGTTGTTGTTGTTGTGGTTGTGGTTGTGGTTGTGGTCGTTGGCGGTAGCGGCGGCGTCGTCGTATGTCTGAGATTTGCTTAATCAACCACCAAGAAAATCAGCTGCAGTGGTTCGCGATTCTCAAGCATCGTGCCGAGGCTTGGGGCCAGTGGTGTGATGCTCGCTCGTTGGCTGCCCAGGGTGTTGCTCACTGGCTGGGGCTGTTGGAAAGAGAATGTGTGTCAAGATGGGTTGCCCTCAAGATGTTTTCGTCAACTGTAGACCAGCTGGGAGTTCCAATCAATGGATTCCATGGGTTCCCCACTCAAAGTCACCATTTGCGGGTATCATTTTTTCACATGCAGAAAGAGCAAGCGAAATGCCCCTTGTCCAACCATTCTTTCAACATGAACCCCTAAGATAGGTGGAATGGCTATCCTGTCTGAGATATCAAGAGATTTCCCGTGGCAGTCGTCCACATGACATGGATTTGTTTCTTTCAGGTCCTGCCGTTTTTGCTCTCGCAGTGGGCGGAGAGCAGGGAGTGTCTAGATGCTTGGCGCCATGAAAAAGGAAGCCGGTTGCGTTGTCAATATGGAAGATCATTTCAGTAAGGAAGAAACATATCCTGTCAAAAGTAATCATCAATACAGACTTTTTGTATTTGATTGTTTGATGAGTGCATTGTGAGCAACTGGCATAGCCGAGCAGCGAAGATGGAGTGCGGCTGCAGCTTGGTCTAAGGAATGTTGCGTATGCTGCATGACGAGCTGGAGTGCACTTTCAGGCATCGATTTGGAGACAGCCTTGCGACAGAAACATCCTTATCATAACCAGATCTTGGATGGGCCATGTGGTCACAGCCACGCATTTTTTTTGAGGCTGGCAGGATGCACACGTCTGCAAGAAGTACCTTCGCGAATCCTTTGCCCACCTGGAGTAGTCAAAGAATCCAGAGTGTGAGGCACTACAAGGCACACGCTGACATGGTCAACCCGAACGGATTCGCTTCCCTATTGAAATTGTCATTTTGGGGATGGTTTCGGAAAGGATGTCTAAGTGGCTGTCATGTGCGTGACTGTGAGACAAGTGTCAGAAATGAAAGAGCACTTTTTCACATTTTTCACCTTTTTCTCTCTATATTTTTTTGCCTTGCAGCCTGACATTCTCATTTTTGGCTGAGAAAGACTTTTGGAAAAGCTCATAATTTTTTGGGAGCTCAACATTCAAAAAAGAGCCTGTGTTTTATCTTGCCGTAAACGAACAAGAAATAGGCAAAAACAGCAGTGAGAATTTTGAAATACTCGCAATGAGGGTACCACCACTGCGCCACCGCGGCTACCGCCAACAACTAGGACTGACCATGACTGCTGCAAAGGTTGCAAAAGCTGCTCCTGCTACTGCTACTCTGAGGGGTCTGCGTTTTCTAATGGGTTCCCAGGGATTCCTCCCATTATCCTTCGAACCATTTTCAAGAGCGGCCCTCAAGATAGATACTTTGTGTCTGACTAGGTGCCATGACTATCCGGACTTTTCGCAAAATGTAGCTGTCTCAAAAGAAAAGGCAACATGAAGCCAGTCTTTTTGTGCTGGAAGATAGCACGCATCAAACATTCAATATCTAGGTTCGAGCAAGACCCAATACAGTAAATATATATATATATATATATGCATATTACAGTATACAGTAAATATGTATATTTATTGTATATATTACACGGTATGCCAAGGCGGCTGCACCTTAGCTGGAAGGCATACTCCTGTAGAGGACTGGTCCTGCCAGGGAAGGTGTAGACCGACCTTAGATTCAGGCCTTCCCAAAGCCAGCTGTGGACGCGAACCAAGCCATGACATCCTGCGATTAAGAGATGTATGCGAAAACCAGATTTCACTTTGCCCCTGGAATGATCTGATTTTGTTTAGGATGACATTCCATGACCATCCATGACCATCCATGACCATCCATGACCATCCATGACCATCCATGACCATCCATGACCATCCATGACCATCCACCCATCCTTCACCACCCGTTGATGGCACCATTCCTCAACGCTGCCCAGGCGTCTGATTCACAGCTTCGTGATCCGGGTGGATGGGCGGCCGAGCGGCCGAACTTTTAAGACCAGCAGAGCCATTGAAGTTTCAATCTTTGGAATTCAACGATTTGGACACCAATGATTGGTCGATGATTTCTTTAAACTTCCCAACATGTTGAACACAGAAAAACAGCTTTAGACTTGGATAGCTTGGATGCTCTGCGGTGTTGAATTTTCGTATTTTGACACGACAAATCCACCGAACCAGAGCGTCTGGTTGATTTTTTTGCTTTGGCCAAGCCAAGCTGAGTATCGGTGGTGCACCTGCAGTCTGCGCAGGAGCCAGGATTAAAATCAACAGGATGCAACACGCTCCCATAATCTTGTGAGGAACAGCTCAGAGGAGGACACGAGCCGACGCGGGGATGTAATCTCCTAGATCTTGGGTGAAAGGACCCAATATCACAAAGACACCAAAATCCTTGAAAGGGAGAAAGATGCGCTGACACGTGCTTTATCCCGTTTGATTCACGACCCCACGACATGTGGCTGATCACAAGTGCTTGCGATTCACGATCAGAGGAGGATCCCAAGAATGGGGTCCCGAAGCGTAACATGGCACGGCAGACCTCACCGATTGGTGCGACGGGTGCAGCAATGTGCAGCTTCTCGAAGTGCCGTTCTCGCTGTCGTTCCAAGCCTCTGAAGGCTGGTTGCACAGTCTGTGCCGTGCAGTTCAACACACCGCAGTACATCCAGATATCATAAACATGTAATTAAACATCATTCTCTATTATCAGCATTTATCAGGCATCATTTGGAACCAGGTTGTTGACCATTATCAATCATCACAGCCATTCTTAACCACTAGCAACCATCATACAATTCTAACCATGGTTCCGACCAAGTTGAAGATCACAGACTCGTTGGAGAATGCAACTCTCGAGCGACAGAATCGGCCTGCTCAACACCTTCCAACGAAAGAAATGGCAGCTACCACTTTTGTGAACACAAAGACACGCTTTACCAAAAAGCCAACCAAGTGCAGGTTCTCCTATATGTCAGGTCCACTCCGAAAAATTCTGTCAAAGCATTGAAACTCTTTCATCACATTTTGCGGAGCCCTAGATCAAACCCTGAGCATCAAGTCACATTTTCTTTTTTCCTGGCAGTAACCAGAACTCCTGGTACATGGAGGGTTTCTAGACAACATGAAACCAGCCTGAGATATCTTCAAGAACGATGATTCCAGTTTGACGGATTCAAGCTTTGATCCAAGCAACAGAATCATTTGTGAAACTTTAGTTCAGCTTTAGTTGAAGCCGCGTCGTTTTACCGGCCTCCGTTCGACTAACAGTTTCTCTGTGTGAAATTCTCTGTGTGAATGGAAGTTCTCTATGTGAAGGTCTCTGGGACCTCTGTGTGACCTCTGTGTGAATGAGAATGAGGTTCAGCTATTGGAAGGTGTAAAGGTGTAAATCTGTGGGAAGAATTTCCATTCTGTGTCACTATGCCCTTTGTTCTCATCCCTGGTCCCTTATGATTCCCCACCTCCGCAGTACATAGTCATAGAAGCCATGTGTCTTCAATGCCTTAGACTTGACATCCTTAGCTTCTTAGGGGTTCTTAGGTCCTTAGGTCTAAGGAGAAGGGCCATGTTACGCACACAGCAAGGCCACAGGGTGCCTCGGTTCCCACGCTTCCACGGTGCCACAGGATGCGGCTGGGTGAGGTTTGCGGAGGCGTGGCGGGAGACCGAGACGGTGATGCTGTTCCAACTCGCTTCTCGACGTGTTCCTTGGAACAGCTTTGTGGTGAACACCTAACGACTCAGTGAAGGAACGAGTTGGAACAGCTGTGTCCGTTCCTTCTGTGCCTCCGACTGGGTTCCGACTCACTGAGTCGGTACCTCTATCCCACAAGCTGCAAAATTCAGGTGTTGAAAGCCATGACTTTCTTCCTTTTTCAGAATGTGGGCCTTGCAGTTTTGGGACTTTGTAGGTTTGAAACCAGTCTTGGAGGCTGCTCCTTTCGTTTCCAGGAGTTTATTGGTCAAGTTGTGCTCAGAGTTTGGCAATTCAGATGTTGGAAATGATGGAACCCTTCAGGAATCGTTTGGAATCCAACAATTTGACCAGCTTTTGATGTTTTGAATGGAATGGATTCTTTTTGAGGTTTGAATTTCTTGAACTATTAAACTATTTACTACTCTATTGACTCGTTTACTTTATTTTCATCTCTCGAGTCGTTTTTATTGAACTGGATTACTTCAAGCCGCGAAAGTTTTAGGAGGGTACATGCTTTCCAGAAGCTTGCATAGGGTTCCAAGGTTCCAGGATTGCCAATATTGTTTCTGTAGTTTGTTTCGTTGCTACTTTGTTTCTTTGAACCCTCTGTTGCTTTTTGAACACAGGACAACCTGTGCTGCTGTGCATCTTGATTCCTTGCAGATGCTGTTTACTTCTGGCATGTCTTATTCTTTGTTTCTATTTCGAATTCTCTAATTCTCTAATTCTCTAATTCTCAAATTCTCTTATTCTCTTCTTCTCTTATTCTCTTATTCTCTTATTCTCTTATTCTTTCATGATCTTATTCTTCTTACCAACAATTCTAATTCTCTAATTCTCTGAGTCCTTTATTATCTTCTTCTTACCGACTTCCCTATTCTTCTTTGCTTCTTATTCTTTGCTTTCCGACGATCTGCTGCGAGGCTTTGACGAGTTTCCCAGGACAGGCAGAGCAAATAACTTGCTTTCTCGTGCTTCGCCTGGCGGTTCCGTTTTATTGGGCGAGACATCACGCTGTGCGGGTGAGTCGATGCTTTCTCAAAACTTCTGGATCAAGACTTGTGGCAATCACTGTCGCAACATCAGTTCTGGATCAAGATTAGTCATTAGTCGTGGTAGATTTCCGGAATTTCCACATTTTCAACCTGTCTTTTGCAGGAGGTGTGTACCCGGGAAGCACTTGAGCTGCATCTCTCTGGTGCAGGAAACCACTGCCACTGTATTGAAATCACTGAGTGCTGATGAATATTGAATTGATGCTCGCTATAATGTTTGGAATAAATGGTGAAACATGTTGATGCTTGATGATATACCTTGTTGGTTCTTTCATGGCAAGTTGCGCTTCCACTCCAAAGATTCGGTGGATATGAAATGATTAAGAAGTGCTTCGTCAAGCTGATTGGTAGCTGGTTGCGGCTTTGAATCTGGTTTCTATTTGTCATCAGCATGTCATGACCGAACCTGGGATTCTTCAACGATGCAACGATGATCCGAGTTGGTGAATAGGACATGCCGCGGCATGGCCGAGCATGGCGCGCCAGCTTCTTTGAGGTCGGGGGCAGCGCAGTTGAGGCAGCCGAAGTCCTTCAGCTTGGCACAGCCACAACTTGGCTCAGCGGCGTAGCACAGCATCTGCGCTTCAGCCATGAGGCTCATGACAGGCAATGGCAAGACAATCATGAAGGGCTTAACCATTCAGAAACCACTAGCAACAATGAGATATCACAAGGACTAGAGGATGACATTGCTGAGAGGGGGTTGTTGTGGCAGGTGGCAATGATACATAGGGGATCCACACATTTTTACACATCGCATGGTGAACCATTGGTAACCATTCTGGAAGTGCAGGGTATTCTTGCAGCAATCATCGACAATTTACTAGTTGTGACATTCCCACGTATTTGTCAGTATTAGCATCAACCATCAGTTATCAATCATGATAAATGGGAATATTACATGCTTCTATTAGCCACTATTGACCATCAGAATATAAGCATCACTATCTATCAGTGTTAACTAGTTGTAAATCGTCATATATAACACACAACCTGTAGTTGACCATTAGCTAAGCATCACTGACCACAAGTAACCCTGGTTTAAACAAATACAGACATGGAGAACCAATCATTTTTTTGTGGGAAAACCATCTAAAAATGGGTGAGAACCACATCAAGCTTTTCCGTTCACCCTCCACTATTGACCATGAGCTCATGACTAATCATTAGTTGAACATTGATTCAGGCTCAAAATAACCATCAATTAGTGCACGCTGTAGCTGTTTCGGTCTGCTGATGCTTTCGCACTTGCTGCGCTTGACTTCAGTGGTCGCTGCGAACAGTGCCTACCCGGCACTCTGGCTGCAGCTCGAGGTCGGCCAGTTTCAGTTTAATGGTTGATGAATGATGGCAAGAGAACTTTTTGTCGAACTTTTTCTATGCTGAAGGACTGGTTGATAATGAACATGGTCAATGACTAGCAATGGTTGTGGTGACCGACTAGGAACGGTCCTAAAATTATGTTGTTCATGGCTGATATTGCTGCTTCATGGTAAAGAATCCGATGAGGGTCTCGTCAAATGGCATAGAGTCGTTTCGGTATTTGCACTGATTCCATGTTGTTGGCCATCTCCTGCTGCCATTGATCAGTAAGATGTATGATAATTGCAGTGGGACAGCACCACTACCGTTTTTCTCGAGTCGAGACGTGTGAGGACTGTATTGAAGCAGGCAACTTGACTCAAAAAATCTGCGAATTTCAAAGTGACTTGACACTCTGAATTTCCGGAGAGTACCCGGGGTTCAGAAATGAGCAGTTCTACTCTTCATTTCACTGGAATTTGGGGCAGTTTTAGCCACGGGCCAAGGCCTTGTCTACCGACATGCTGGAGCCCATGGTGTCTTCGTGGATCTCACTTTCTTTGGGAGCACGGGATGTTGGCAGAACGACTGCAGGTGCCGAAAGAAAAGGGATCCAGTGAGCAAGAAAGATGGGTGGAGCTTCACAGCTCTCCGGTAACCAATGGCTGTGTCAGGCTGTGACAGGAGATCACTGGAGTCACTGGAGTCACTGGAGTTTCAGTGTTAACGCTGTGTCCAAGTAGGTTCAAGTGGGTCCGAGCGATCCTTCTTTCAACATCCTGTGCATCACTTGTGACGTTTAATATCTCATCACTTTCTTGTTTGCGCATCGTCATGACATGAAAGAATTGCACAGTGGATGCTGGAAACCACCCTCTGCCCCAAACCAATACCAGTACTGGACTTCATTGTGGAATGCGGGTGTTTGAAACGAGTGATTTGTCGATTCAAGACACACATAAAACGGCCGTTTTTAAGCACAGACTTACAGAGTTTCCGTTCGAAGCGTTTTTCAAGTTTCTGTACAGGAATCAAAGCCAACCCACAGGCGCAATCTTCGGTTGAACAAAATAGATACCATGGCAATCGGTTTGCAGCGCAGTGGTCAAGAGGTTGGCGTTTGCAACACACACGCGCACACACACACACACTCGCATAGGTACTTGACGCAGTAAAGCGTCATCATTGTTTGAATTTTAGAAGCATGCCGTGTTTGCCTAAGCCAGTACGATGAAATGGAACAGTTTGCGACAGCACCTTGTTGCGCATACATTTGGCTTTTGTCCAACCTTTGGGCCCGCCGATGAAACACGGAAGTCTAATCACCATATTCTTTGATGGTAAGAGTTTGTTGTATCAGCTGATCCAATGTGCGATTCCACCTGTCGTTGGTTATTTTTGCGTATCATCCACTGCTATTGGTCAACAACACGAAGCAACTACGTGGCCATGGCCTGATGATCCGACAAGAATGGTTATGAAGCAACCTCAGACAACTGTTATGAACCTTGAGCAAAGAGCCCGTTCAGTTCCTGTTTTCTCTGCTCACACTGACTGCAGGAAAACGGACAAGTTCCACAGTGAGGACGAGCTGGAAAAGTCAGGGTGAAGCATGAACCATGTTGACCCGTTGTTGGGGTGACCGTTTGGGGTGACCTGTTGGGGGAAACTCTGCTGTGCCAACATCCGATGTTTTCCAACGGTCTGCAGCGCCGCAGGGCAGTATCCCAATGCCCTGGTTTATCAGTGGTCTACATGACGCCAAACATATCCAGACCCATGACGGATAGATGTAGATAGTATTTTTCATATGTGAGTATAATGTCTGTATACTTAAAAATATATATATATATATAGATTTATACATAGATGTATTTATTTCATCATATTTCATTATCATCTATGGCAAGGCGCAATTTGCCCATGACAGTTGCTTATCAACCATTCTTAACCATGATCACCATGATCACTCGTTACACGGCAGGGTTCTCTCTCACGGTTTGTCCACCTTTTTAGGTACCTATTGTAGACATGTCTTGTAGATTGTTTGCTTATTTGTCTATCTATCTATCGACCTATCTACCTGGTCACACGTAGGTGTTTGACCTTCACCTTCCGGTGACATTATGGATTTTTGTCTTGACATTTTCTGCAACCCTTCCATCACTATTGGGGTATCTGTCATTGGCAGCTGCCATCTCATTGGGGTTTTGGGCCTAAGAAGCATCTTTTTTTCTTGGACGCAGCCGTTTGGCGAACTCATGCTTGTGTGTCGACATGGGACTTCTCCAACTCGAAGCATCATCCATGTACGCAAGCATCAAGCCGTTCAGAAGATATCTTAGGGTAGCAATGGCACATCGTGCACGGAAGTATCATCCATGTACGCAAGCAAGAATAAAGTTATTATCCCTCTCCTCCCTCTTCCCAAAAAACAAATGAACCCAAACATCCAAAAGTGAATAAAACGTGCCTCCATCTACCTATCTATATTCATTCTATTTCATTATCATTTGCACAACACGACGCAATTTGCCCAGTTGCTTTTCAACCATTCTTGACCATGATCACCATGATCTATCTGCCTGTCTACCTGGTCACACTAAGCATAACGATTACAGTTCTCCAGCAGTGCAGCGACAGGACCCGGGCATTTGCGCACGCGCCTGTTGGCAAGTGCAGGCACCAGCTCTCAGCTGCTTCATGACGGATGATAGAAAGTGGGGCCCCAAACGTCAGCTACCACCTTGGTGTATAACTAGGGTACCAGTTATGGTAGATATAGCGATAGTGCAATGCCTTATGAGTCAGCTTAAAGCTAAGGGGGCCTCACCTTGTAATGGTTAAGGCATGGTTCATTGGGCGGACGGGCGACCCAACGGCCCCAGGTTTCCTTTTGGGAATGGGGTTGGGGGTCCAGTGACGTTGGCGGCTGCGCGGCTCGCACACTGCAGTGAGTGTTGGGTCGCTTCCATGGAGTGCTGCCTTGAAGAACTTGACAGATCTGGTTTCGTCTTGGTCTTTGCCGTAACTTTACTTTCAACTTGAAGAACTTCAGAGTTTTTGTAGTTGTAGGTCTTTGAAGAACTTTTTTTGTAGTTCTTTGTTTACTTTAAGAACTTGCTCTTCGACTTTGCTCTTCGACTTTGAGATCTCGACTGCTGAGAACGTCATGATTTCGTCTCCTGGCAGTTGGACCGTGGCCCATGAGCCCTTGAATGGCCGCAGCTGGGCAAGGTGTACGACAAGTCCATCGTTCACCGTGGGCCACGGGCACCCACAACCGCACGTGGTAGAATCTGAAATGCAAGGCTTTGAGATGGGCACTTCAGCCCTAAAGGCCATGACAAGGCTCTGAATCCAAGGCCATTGATGCAAGGCAGGGGGTCTACAAGCGTTTGGCAGCGACTCATCAGATTCATGGCTGTCCAGAATTGCTGGACTAAAAAGCACGGCCCGCGACCCTGAATTGATTCTTTTTTTCATGGTTGATGACCCGCGATGATGGCGCTTTTTTCCATGGCAGGTCATGGTTTATGATGACAAGTTGATGGTTAAGAATGTTGAACTAGTGGGAAGCTGATGATACGTTGTTGATGGTGGCCAACGCCAATTCGGAGTGGTGGTGAATCATGATTATTTGATGAGGTTCTGGTGCTGATTGATGACGGTCAGTTTATGGTTAAGAATCGTTAAGTGATGGTGAACAATGGTTGATGATGGTTAATACTGAACAACAATGGTGCATCACGGTTGATGATGGTTGATGATGGTGAGCCAATGAGTAAGGATGGTCAAAAAGATTCTTTGATGGTCAACTTCAACCAACTATAGGGTATGGTAGCTGGTTAATGATCATCAATGATGGTTGGTGATGGTTGTAAAATGATCGTTGATATTGAGTTTCGGGTTGGTGCTTGAGGGGTTAGTGATGGCTATAAAATGATTTTTGATGTATTGGAGAATGTTTGGCTGTGTTCATCATCGTCCGGTGCTTACAGGGGGGGAAGAGTTTTCGGTGACAAGGAATGGTGTGATAAAATATGTGATAAATCAAGCTCTTGAGGTCTTTGTCCTAGGTGACAACAAAAGTAATGATTGTAGTATGAAATGGTGAATACATATTGTGAATGTAGTATGATTATAGTATGATTATAGTAGGATTATAGTATGATTATAATAGGATTGTAGTATGATAATAGTATGATTATCGTATGAGTCTAGTATGAGTATAGTATGGTCTCATCCTCCACATACTGTAATATCAATGACATATTATATAAACATATATTGCCAAATGTTTTAGTAGGAATAGTGATTGCAAATAGCCATTGCATGTGATAGCAACAAAGATTTCCCTACCAGGATAATAACAACTCTGACATGAATAGTAATGGATAGTCGCACCAAGAGCTATGACGCTGGGATGTTAATTACCCAAACGACGACGGCCATTGATGATGATGATGATGATGATGATGATGATGATGATGATGATGATGATGATGATGCTGATGATGATGATGATGATGATGATGATGAATGTGATGATGATGATGGTGCTGCTGATGATGATGATGATGATGATGACGACGACGAGGAGGATGATGATGATGATGATGATGATGATGAGGATGAGGATGAGGATGATGATGATGATGATGATGATGATGA
>VSDK01007245.1:117157-135264 GCA_009767595.1 Symbiodinium kawagutii | reverse complement strand
GATGATGATGCTGCTGATGCTGCTGCTGCTGATGATGATGATTATGATGATGATGATGATGATGATGATGATGATGATTATGCTGCTGCTGCTGATGATGATGATGATGATGCTGCTGCTGCTGATGATGATGCTGGTGGTGGTGATGATGATGATGATGGTGATGATGACGATGACGATGATATTAGTTTTGACATCCAGCTTTCCATCGGATTAGCCACGATTTTGGACCATGATTCGGCTGGCGGCGCAGGAGTGCACTCACTGGTCCTTTGGCTCTGGATCCTGCTTCTTGAGGACAAATTTTCCTGAAACCAACATGGATCCTCCCGGATGGCTACACCACGAGGAAAATCTCCCTCATTTCACCAAGGTCTATTTTAGTTTTCACGGGGGTAGAGGTCTGTTGCCGAAAACATTTATTTCTTCGCACAGGAACAAATGCGTTGATTTTTTCGCAGGAAATCAGCTGCTGGCCTTGAAGAAGCAGAGGGCTTTGCTTCAGGTGACAAGGTGCCACCGTCGTTGCTGTAGCAATGCCTTGCATCAGAGGTAGAGACCATCAGCAGATTTGTTAGCAATTGACCTATGGATCCCTTATCCAAGTTTTCAATCCCCCTCTTTATGAGAAAAAAATCTCCACATGTTAGGCTGTAACATGGGACAGCACCGGCCGCTCAGGGCTGTGTGCCTCCACCATTGCCAGATGCCTGGTTAGCGAGACAAGTGGCCAAGTTGCCCGCATTGGTCGACTGTGAGCAACTAGGCAACCTGGGGATTGGTTGGGGGATTGGTTAGGCAGTGGTTGGGAGTTGGGTTAATTTCCAAGGACCGCAGGACGATTTTATTTTTGATGGATCTCATGATTGGATTGAAGACACACACCACGAAGGATCCAATGTTTTTTGCGCAGAATGGTGTGACATGAGAAGATTGCTGAGCTGTTTCAGGAATGGCGGCTGTGACATGGTGCGTGCTGCCAACACTTGGAGATTTGCCATCGCTGCTTTGCAGCGCATGGAATCTTGGAGAGCATAGCCATGCCAAATGTGAATTGCCAAGCAAGTCATTTCCTGATTGTAGTTGTTAGTGGTGGACACCTTGTCTTTAGGGACAAATGATGACACTTACATCTATTGAGGATTCAGATTTTCACGAAGAAATTGCATCTGAGCCTTCAATTTTGTAGAAACGGTTGAATGTCAACATCAGGAAGCATGCCAATCCAGAGCTGGGTCAATGAAATCGTCTCGAAAACACATGGAGTTTTGAATTTTATTGCTTGAGCTCTGAATCGGATGATTTGTGTGGAAGCAAAACTAGATTCTCAGATTCTATTTCTCGACTCAGGGCAGGATGGATGAGCAGGTGGTAGATGTAGTACAGCAGTATCGTGGCGGCACAACAGGGTCCTAGACAGCAACGACATTTGTCGAACCTCCAGAATCTTCCGGGCAATGAACCACGGAGACTAATCCATTTGTGGACAGCTGAATCAGCAGGGCCCCATTGTAGAGAGCTTCTTCTCCAGAGCGCTCCCGTGGTAGTGAACAATGAACCCATAGATTCAATGGTGGATGGTGCCAAGGATTGCAGAAGACACGAAGGTATTCCTCGACTATCGTCATGAAGAGACCTTCGACCATATAGAGACTTGGACCTGAAGTTTGGTGCTGAAGATATTACTTGTGCATTGCTTCGTGGAGAACTGGACTCTTACTGGACTCTGAGACTCGACCCACAGGTGAAGCAAAATCGCATGGTCTTTGATGCGATAGACAGTCGCTGCCTCGGCTGCCTCAGTGACAGGTTCTCACAGCAACTGTACCTGCAAGCCGCCAGGCTGGCTCACCGAGCAGCCACGACCGAAGGAGTTGAAGTGGGCCTTGCCTTTGCCCATTGATGGCGAGTTGTCTGGAAGCTAAGCGCAGGACTTCTACACGAAGAATGTGCTCGGTTTGGAAGTGTCAAATGTCTCAAATTCAAAGAAATGTAATTCATTCATTTTGAACTCATTTAATGCACTTCATTGCCTTAAGATATCATTTAGAATTCATTAATTCGTTCATTTTAGATATCGAGCATAGGCGATGCATCGGAGCACCGTGGGTGCCAAGCTCTGTCAAGCGCACACCAAGGTGCGGACCGAGCGCCTGTTGGTGAGATCCAAGTTGTTGTGCGAGCAAAATCGAGTGAGTCGTGGCACGGAAACGGGAACGGTATCCATGAACCACGAATTGGATTAACCATTGAGATTGACCAGTGGGATTGACCATTGGATTGACTGTTGGATTGACTGTTGGATTGAGCATTGGATTGAACATTGGGATTGAGCATTGGATTGACCTTCGATGTGGGCTTTGCAGCAAAGCCCTTTGCGCCAGAGGAAGGATGTAAATTCTTGATCTTTTAAATTGGTGAAACCTTTAGCAGCTGGCATTGACACACACCCTGGAAGGATCAGAGGAGCGAAAGGACCGCTGATGGCTGTGGGTTGGATTTGTTCCCAACATAACCTTTGCCGATGGATTTTTGCTTCGATATTTTTCTCACCTGTGCTCTACAAAGAGATGCGTCATGCAGACCCCGTTGATTTATTGTTTGCTGCAGGGAACATCTCCTTGATGTCAAGCAGGAGGCGGGAATGAGAGGAGCAGAGTGTTGCAAGACTCGTTGAAAGGAGGAGCAGTTGTGCGTTGGGTGACCCAGTTCTCTAACTATGGATTCGCTTACCCAGAGAACATAAAGGGTCGGGTCTATCTACCACAAGCCACAGCCATCTGCAGCCCATGGTTTTACCCATCTAGGGTCATCTTGCCACCTCTCCGTGCAATACTGTGCCACGAAAGCCTTCGAAAAGTTAGAGCCTCCACCCGAAGCTCCGAAACTTTCTACGCAGCCAAATGCATGGACTGGGGACCCATGATGATGAAGTCACCATTGACGACTGGAGTTATTTATATCACAAGAATTGTACCTATGTCCCAAAAAATGTGTCTCCTAATAGGGTCTTTTCTTTTCAAGCTGTTTCAACCTGTTTCATCCACACAGCCAGGGATGACCATTTTCAGTTCGTCAGGCCCTGCGTTCCCGCGCAAAGTCTAGCCGGGTGGAAGAGCTCAGCGTTTGGGTCAAGGCGACGGATCGATCGGATCAGTCTCGGGAGCTGTGCCCACCGGAGTCAAAGTTTACCAAAGAGCCAGTGACTGTTCCACTTGGAGGTGGACTTCTACAGCAGTCTAGTGTTCAACTCCAAGAGATTGACTGCTGTAGAGCTTGACTAAATTTCCACTGACTCCGGTGGGCAATCTTTGACTCCGGAGTGAAACTACTAAAGTTCCACTAACTGATGTTCCACTAAACTCAAGAACTTGCTGTTCCACTGACTGTTCCACTCTGGAAATGCAGTCCCTTCTGTATGACTGTGGATATCGTCGTCAGAACGAGTCAAAGTCGGCGCTTACAATCTCCTCTCGTGCCAACCGGTGGTGGACCCAGAGCTGTGATGACGTGAGGCTGTGATGCCACGGCTTCGGATCTGTGCCAAAGATTTTAGGAATTTCTTCACTGGAGATTTTCGAGGTTTTGTTCATCTTTGTTCAGGGATTCCAAGGCTTTCACACCAAAAAAGGACCCTTGGGATGGATCTCATCAGATCCCCCGCTGTGTTCCAACGATTCAGCGGCTTGCTCTCATGGCGTCGAGGGATGGTGTGTTCGGTGGCACGAGATCTGTTTCAAACGTCCAACAGATCTGGTCTATCAGTCTGAACTTGTTGGGCAACGAAACTATTTGTGAAATGAGCAGTACCTACTTCTTCAAATTGCCCGTAAATGTGTGAACAGGAAATTTCCAGTTCGCCGATGTCATTTTTCCCAGGGTTGCCATGGGGGCTTTGCTCTTCACTCTCCTCGGCGTGGCCTTAGATGTGGCCTCGAATTCCCGGCTGGTTAAGATGGCTGAAACAACTCAAACAACTCTGCTGTTGGCTTCGTAAGATACTGGTTTCTAACCATGGATCCTGTGTCAGCAACTAGTTGTATATGAAATATCCATATGGAACTATAGGATCCTCCAACTTGTATCTTCGTATATCCATCTATATCCATCGTTCCCCTTCACCTCGTTGCGTTGCCAGGAACGTCATCACTGTCTTCAGTACCAAGCGCGACATGGCGGAAGTCGAAGATGAAGCCGCACAGGTGGCTCCCAGTGGAAGCGGGTCGATGGTCAACCAAGGTCAGTGGCGAGGGATGGACACTGACACTTCACGTATAGGACAAAACACTGAAAAACTCCGCAGCGGAAAGCCAACATCAATCCGGAGCCGAGCTGATTCATCAAGAGTGGCCAACAAAAAGCCACGATCATATAGAATCCGTCCCGGTTGATGCCATGGGCAAACACATGCACCTCGATGTACCCAGAGTTGTCAGGTGCAGGATTTTGTGGAGATTAAACATGGGTGATTAGTACCTGCTGAAAGATGGGAAATGGCAACGGCTGTTGATTGATGTCAATGGATACTGGGAGAGAGAATGGCCCCAGGGAGCATAGTAAATGCTTAGTGGATCTTGGTGGTAATTATTTGGTTGTAAATTTGTAAAAGTTCTTAAGGGAACAACAAGAGCCACCAGTTGTGTACCGCACAACATGCTGCCAAAAGGCCCGCGGTGCAGCATCAATGGTGGTCAAAAGCATGGCCATGCGAAGCCCACCAAATGATGGTGCTGTATCACTTGTCGCTGATAGACAACCATCATCAACGTCACCAGTGTCAATCTATATCAACCCATCAACTAGCGGCATTCTACGTTACCTGAACTTCTATAGTTCACTAGTTGTGATGAAACTGTTTTCGTTGACAAACCAAGACAACGAAACCTTTAGATTGAGATGGTATGGGTTGACATTTTGCTGTCCTATCTTCTCAAACTACGATTGATCACTCATATTTGATACCATCTCCTTGTCTTTTGATTGTCAACCCCACGCCGTTGAATCCTTTGAAACAGATTCGACCGGTTTCGATGGTTTTCCTCATGCTTGGGTGGTTGGCAGATCATGGATCTCATGGCATCTGTACCTTGGCTCGCAGGTCCTTGCCCAAAGCCGGCGGGGCGCAGCGGGCGCGGCGGGCGCACAACAGAAAAGCTGGGATCTCCGGTGGTTGGGAGCTGGGGGAGCTTTGGTTGGTGCTTGGGAGCGGTTGAGAGCTCCTGGGCCGGGGAGCGGTTTGGAGCCACCAGGAGTGGCCGAACCAAATGTGAAGCAGCGGTTCATGTGGGGGAGCTTTAGTGAAGCAATGGAGCTTTGGTTGAGCTTTGGTTTGGTCTGGGGTATCAAGCGGAAGAATCTGGGGATTTCTCAAGCAAGTTCGGGGACCTGAAAAGCTATGGATGGCTTATCACGACAAAAAGTTCACCAACTGAACGATTTGGTGGTACCTGGTACCCCTCCCCATTTTTTCAGACATGCCAATGTGGCAAGGCAGAGACAAGTTTGGGATCCAAGCATATTTGATTATTGATTAATGAACCATTGGTTTCATTGGTTGATATATCTTGATTGGTTCAACGGTTCAACCATTGCTCTATCCCTGTCCTGAAGGGCGAATTCTACCGTAGTGAAGCCGCAAAGGCAACTGACAGTGAATGGTAGGCTTGAAACATCTCGAAACAGTCGTGGTTGGATGTGGTTGGATGTGGCTGGATGTGACTGGTCATTTTTCGAAAACATATCCGGGTGATGGTCACGAATCAGTGCGTGTTTCCACTACCTTGGCTGGGAGTATGAATCGTGAGTTGGTCATGTGCGTGGATTGATTTTGGGGTTCCTGCGTCGACTCAACCATCAGTGTAGGTGGATCACCGCAGTTGGGAGATAGTGAGCCTGCCATGGCTGTTGACCATTCCTACCTGGATATCTTAGTCAGCCCCAGATTCAATCGATCACTGGCAACAGCCACTAGTTACAATCGACCAAATTGCTTGTCGCAACGTGCATTTTTGTATACATATATGTATGTTGGTCATGAACACAATTCATTGAGAACATAAACCATTTCAAGTATCATCGCATTGACCATTGTTAGCCCCCGCTTGTGGCAAAACCGAATTCTGCGACGATGTTGATGCTATTCATCAGCTGCTATGATGCTGGCAGGATTTGATCAAGAACATGGGTCATCGCAGACCACTTTCCCAAACTATGGTAACCAAACTGGGAAGGTACCGCGATTCCTTGAGCTGGCAGCAAGTTGACAAACACCGGTAGCCCTACCAGGTTGTGAAACGACTAAGTACGAGTAGTCGCTATTGGAATCTCCCAACTGATGTTGATTTGGCGATGGCGTGCGGCTCGAAGCCTTGTCATTCCAATTGGGGATGTTCCGGATAGGCTCCTAGAGGGGCCCCTTGGCCCTCAGGCGGGAACATGCGGGACCAGAGTTTCAGACACTCCGCCTAGACACAGCTGTAGCTTTCCCCGACCGAGCTTTCAGATTGCAGACTGAAAGTGGGACTATTCCAAAATCTCCTCCACCGCTGGTGCTTCTCCCCTTCCAAATCTATTGGGGCTTCAGATCGACTCCTCTCAGATGTATCAGGTGAGCAGATTGAAGCACTGCTACTCTAAAACTGAGAGAAGTATTATCTATCTATGTTGATACTATGGGGAACGATTTAGGAATCTGCAGAATCCCTAGGAAGCCGCAACCAGATGCAGTACATGGCACAAGAGTTTGCCTAGAAGTTTTGTAGAGGACTAGTTGTCGTAATATTTGAGACGTAATCTGGCATTAATTTTCTCAGATAGGTTATATTTCCCAAGACCTGTACCTCTGTGGTTCCCTGAAGATTGGGTGAGAAGAGTATGATATTTCTGGTGGCAACTGTTTCTTTTGTGGGGACAGGTCTGCTGTTGGTGGATGAATACTGTCACAGTGCAAGCTGAAAACCCAACCAGTTCTAATCTTCGAGGGCGGAATATCATTCGGTCTACTCCGATAGTGATAGTGATTAACTACTGCAACTAGGGGCATGACTATCCATTATGTACTCACCATTATTCTCCATCATTTGTTCCTCCAAGATCTAGAATCTCAATCATCATGATTATTCATGATTGTCACCATCATTTTCACGACATGTGATTTTCTTGATCACTACAGTATTAGTGTTACTATCATTATTGGATAATCATGACTAGTGGACCTAATTATTGGATGATACTAATGGTCATTAGTTCCATCACAATAGATTCACATTCTCATTATAGTAGATCCATTGTTTCATCTACACCCTGTTGATTATCATAATAGCCATTGGATGATACATTATCGCATTGTCATTTACGTTACCCACGTTTCATCCATTGTTCAACTGTGACGATTTGCGAATCATCGTTTTGTTGCTCAGATTGCGCCCTCGATGTCGCCCAGCTTCGATTCGACTGCCTGGGTCGGGCATCTCGGGGTGATGTGCGCCCTGGTGATTCATTGGTTTTTCACCTTTGGTTTTGTTATTTGTAGTGGCTAGATTCACGACCATTCGCACCGTATATCCGAGAACAATTCGAGCATAAATCCATCAATATTCTGAATCATCCCCTGTCACAGATGATTCAACTCATGACACATTATCAACGACAGCAAAGTTACAGCCAAACACCGGGGATGTGTCCTCAAGACACCATCATGGAAGTTGATTTTTATGATCCACGGAGGTTTGACAATGGTAACTCTGGAGTTTCCGCCTCAAATGATTGGAGGAAATGCCTATTGACGATGGTAGTTGGTACAGTTGCAGGTTCTTGTTGGTCGATCCAGGGACCCGCCAAGATTGATACTTCAGAGTTGCTGTTAGTAATCGTTGTAAAAGTGATAGTCAGGGATTATGACAAATAATGAGTTGTCCTTAATCATCCACGTTTACGCGAGCCCTCAGATTTGCGGTCGTCAATTGCCATTTAAATGATCACTACTGATTCTCACAGCTAACACTTCTCCCACCATTGTCATAGCCATTGCTGATTGCCGCCGAAAGTAATTACTACTGTATACCTTATGAATTTGGGCATCGCCAGCCATTCTGCCATGATGAGTACAATCTATAGCAGTACAGGAATTATTGATTATTTCACCATTAGTAGCCACACCAAAATGATTGGTACACTTAGTGGAACCTAATTTATGATTATGATTTCTCAATGATACCATTCTAGGCATGTATCCTCAGAAGAATTACCTTACAAAATATACTTTACACAGGGGCAAGAACTGCAACTACTGTTATTGTTTGAGAATGAACAGTACATGGCTGACTGCTGTCATTTCAAGTTACATTCTCATATCCTTGCATATATAATTGCACAACTATGTGATTCAACGGATGCATAAACATATAAAAATGTATATACATATATGACACATATATGTACATACATATATATACGAATAAATAAACAAACAAATGAATACATCATTAAATAGAGAATGAATAAATTAGTAGATAAATAAGTAGATAAGCAGATAATGAATAAATAAGTAGAAAACCAAATAAATCGATAGATTAATGAGCACATAAATACACAAATGTATCAATGAATAGACACATACAGAAAGAACAAACAATAAGTAAATAAGTAATATATGAATGATTAGATAGATAAATAGACAAATACATGACCAAAGAAACAAGTGAATGAATAAATAAGTGAATGCATAGATACGTAGATATATTAATAAGTGATGAAATAATGAATAAATCAATCAATAGATGAACGAACAAAAAGTAAAGCAAAGTAAATACGTGAATGAATCTAATGAACGAATCAACAAATGAACACATGAATCAACAGATACATAAATGAATTAATAGGCAAATGAATAGATAAATGAATGAATAAGTACACACACATATTTTTATATATATATATATACATAGACATATACATAAATATTGATACATGCATATACATATATACGTAGCATATATAAACACATGTATACATAACTACATGTATAGATACATCCATGTGCAAATGCTGGGAGCATTTTAGCCCACGCCCTGTTTTTTCAATATCTGGACAAGCTCGAAATCCAAGCACCTGCAGGCCTGGTTTTCATGTTGCTAGCGGAGCCGAGGTGCCAGAGCAGCATGTCTACGGCTTGCTGCCGTTGCTCATGTGTCGCGAGGTCATCCGTGAGGAGACTGTGAGTGGGCTTGTGGTTGATGATGGTTAGTTAGTTAGTTAGGTAGTTAGTTGCTTAGTCAGTCAATTAGTTAGTTCCTTACTTAGTAGGTAGGTAGGTAGGTGGGTAGGTAGGTAGGTTGGTTGGTTGTGGATCTGCCGCAGGAGTTGACTCTTCCACCTCCCGATGATCGTCTCAAGGCGCTCTGCAGAGTGGTGTCAGCTTTCAGCTTCTTGCGCATGGCTCAAGTGGTCGCCTTGCAGCGCTCAAGGCCATTTGCTTGGACATCACAACGTCATCCATTGCCTTTGTCATGCTTGGATATGACGTTGTGCTCAGTTAAACTAAGGAACAAAGCCATATTTGTACGTGTGTATAGAAAGATAAACAAAGAACACACAATAAATATATATGTATATATATATATATACACATCATATAGAAATCAAAGGAAATCAAAAGAACTAAATAAAGATAAATGAAGACACAAATATATTGTACTTTTTTATATATTGCATTTTGTAGTCTCGGAAACTGTGGCACTGGCAGCCATGGCGTTGGAGTCATGGAGACCCCGAGACACGGCTGCAATGCATCGGTGAGCTGTGGCCAGAAGCGCCAAGGTCAATGGCTACGCAAGGGCTATGCAACGGAAACAGATGAATTTGACCATTGCCTAGCCATGCATTACTATTGAATCAAATGATTAGCCATGGCAATGCGACTTGGTTATCAATTCGCTAGCCAATGGCCCTACTGGCCCATGATTTTTTCGTGGACAACTCGAAGCCCAGGAACTGTGAGAATCATTGTGATCCTCACTGATGGGGGGGAACTCATGCTGAGGGCGTCAGAAAGCTTCCAGATGGATGAGAACTGGGCAAGGCCACCGGCAACACAGCATGACAGAGCTGTAGAGCTGGATTGAATGGAGCAGGTTGATTTACATCGATAGTAACCTGCCAATCATAACCAGGTTCGGTAGATTTTTCCATGAAGCAGCCTGGAAATCAATCAGCAGACAGATCCTTTGATCGTTGTTGTTTGCTGAAGAATCATGAGCCCGTTGTCAGTTCTGAACCAGTCGTGCCAGACGAGGTGGGAATGAAGCTGCATCGGTGGTGGGATTTTAGTACTGCTTGTTCCTACAAGGATGACAAGAGTGGGCGATGTTCATAAATGGCTCTAGTGGCTGCATCTATATCAGGCAAACCTATTCATTCATGCCAGCTTGAATTCATATGTCACATGTGGCATGTTTGTGGAAATGGAAGGTTGACTTTGTTAATGTTTTGAGGACCTGTTGTCAGGTGAGCACAGATAGTTTACCCAGCCTAGGTTTGCGAATCTACAAAATGCATATTTCACCACTGTCATTCACTGTTGTCAATCCGCTGGAAAAAAGCATATTCACTACATTTTTGTCAGATCTTAACTCTCTAGAGAGTTTGTATTCTCATTTTTGCAGATTTTTTGGGATCTGTCAAGTACAGCTGTCAGATTTCCTCGGGAATTTGGGCTTCCGAAGCTGGTCGCCAGGTGGAAGTGGGTTGCGGCCCTGGTGACTTGCTGAGCACTTGGTCTCCAGTGGAGGTTCGCGGGGGGTCGGAGATCATCAGTTGAATCAAACTTGATGATGATAAGTTGGTAAGTTACGGTGAGTTGGTAAGTTGCGGTAAGTTGGTATGATGATTCTCAAGAGATCCCAAGCTACATCAAACCACACATGGTGATAAGATGGTAAGTTGGGGGGGAGTGGTATCAGCATCCGTTGGCAAATTGCTGTAGATTTGTGTCAACACTCCTCATTTGTCTATGGGGAGCGAAGAACTTGGCTGCAGTCCTTTTCACATCCTTTTTGGTACTTGGTGTCAGAATCTTGACAGTGTTGCTGTGTCAAGAAAGAATGAGATCTGATTCAGGCGGAACTAGTCGAGAAGCGGGACAGACGGACACTGAGCATTGGGTCAATTGCGGCCAATTGACTGTTTTTTTGACAGGTAGCTTGTGTTAATGTGCTGAAAGTATTTCCAGTAATTAGTGTTCGTTTCCTCTGAGCTAGCGGATGGGTGCCAGGGTGGCATGAAGTTTGGGGGCAGATCAGATCTGTGTCCGAGGTTGGCTGGGGATGTTGAGGACTGAGATGTGGAGTTTGGGAAGTTGTTTGCTGTTTTGTTTTTCTCAACAGTCTATAACTATTTTTCCTATATTTTTCTGCATTTTTATGCTGCTTTTTCTACTTTCTACTTTCGGTGGGGCCCCTAGTCCCCCCCTAGTTGGCCAACTTGATTTATAACTGGGGGAGAAGTGGTACCTGCCGCGGGTGCCGAAGTTTCTGACCGATGCCTACAGGGAAACCGTTAGCCACCTTGTGTGCTATTGAGATGTGCGTGCTGTGTGTGTGTGTGTGTGTCATTGAGTTGTGAGATTATTGATTTGTGTGTTGTTGAGTTACGTGTTTTCGATTTGTGAAATTATTCTGAATATCCGTAATATGGAAGTTTCGTGACTCCGTAACTACACTTCCTCTGACCGATCTAAGTATAGTTAAATGGTTTTTTGGCCAACTCATCATGTTTCAGGGCCCTGGCTACCTGTTTCCTTCCAAGTCAAGGAGTTTGATCCGGAGATTGTGGTGCTGTCCGCGGAGTTGCGACGAAGGCCAGCAAAAATATGCACGACATATGACCAAAGAAAGAAATAACGATACATGGAAGATATATGTACATATACATTTAGTCTCAAACCCATGGATGTTATGCATATGTATAAATGTTAAGAAACATGGGTTTGAAAATAGGTTTCAAACATGTATGTAGGTTTGAACATATTCTTCCAGGAGTTCATTTTTTCGCCCCAAGGACTGGACAAGGTGGTGTAGTCGCACCGAGTTCACGGTGCTCTGCGACAGTCGTGCGATTGCCGTGCTCAAAGAAGCGACGGCGGTCGGTAGCATTTGGCCCAGCAATGAAAATGCAAAGCGATGCATTTTGGATGCCTGCAAGCGCCATCATGAGTGTTTTCTCAGCTTGCACTTGATGTCTTCCATCTTGATCTGAGTGTTTTCTCAGCGTATACTCTGGTGTTCTCCCAGGCGGTGGATTCCAAACATTGCGAATCGCAAATTTTCAAGCCTCCCCGTCGGGAGTCCCAAGTGAAGGCAGTATGGCCTCTTAGTTTTAGAATCCACCACTGATTGAGATCTCAAGATTCAGCAAGATTCGGCCATTTCTTTCTGGGATGCCACTCGAAAAGTATGTGATCTGAGTCTTAGGCAAAGAACCATCCACGAAAGACCTTGATGACGAGGCATGTTCTTGCATGTTGTGACGAGCAGTTGTATACGCCAGGTGAGAGATAGATCTGCAGAATTCTCCAGGTTGAAGATGATGCTTGTAGCTACATCTCTGAAGGTGAACCTTGTGAGTGCCATCCTCAGAGGGCCGAGAGGCACGGCGTCTCCATGCACTTTGGAGTGCCTGAGGCGCAGCGAAGTGGTGTCCTGGGGCAAGAGCCACAGAGGCCGCTACACGGTGTCACAGCCGGGCAAGGATGATCCCACCGCGAAGTGCTGGAAGACTTGATGTAGGCAGACTTGATGTAAAGCTGGGAACATTTCCTGGAGAAAGAGAGGAGAACTTGATGTAAAGATGAGAAAAAGATGAGAAAAAGATGAGAAAAGTCGTCAGCAAACTTCAGTAAACTTCAGAAAGGCGAGATGAGACGCACTCCATGTGAAGCAACGATGACATAGGCAACGATGGTCACATCCCCTCCGTCACACTCACCTGGACCAGCAGACCCCATTCTTTCCATCCAACTTATTAGTGATTGATCATACCTATGGACGTCATCATAAACATTCACAATCATGTAACCATACCTATTATTCGTAATCATGATGAAACAATCATGGATAATCATGATATTACGAAACAATCATGGATAATCATGATACAATCGTGAGTCCATTGATCATAATCATTCGGAACCATCATTTGGGGTCCCTGAGATCACCATGGTCGCGAACCAACCCCAGCTGCGCTGCTCGGCGACGAGGCAGCTGGTGGCGAGTCCGCAGCAACTTGAAAGAGGAGCAGTTGCCACGCTCTCCTCGGGTTGATGGTGATGAATCATGATGCATGGTGATTAATGATTAATGGTCAATAGTGCTTCCTAATTGGGGGACAAGCAACTAATGATGCTTTTTTTCTGCTGGCTTTGTAGTCGCTGTCCTTTGCGAGTCTTTTGTCACCGTTTCCAACAGGTTTTCTATGTTTGTTATAGCTTTATGGCAAGGTCCTAGCTGCTTCGGAGCTATGGTAACTTGGTAACTTTGCTCCGAAGCACCATGGAGCACCGTGACAGGACCTGATTGTGCGCGCTGGTATCAGTCTCTCCAGTGTGGAGATTGGACGGTGTGTCTCATCCCCAGGGAATGCGGAACGAGAGATGACGCATCACCAACTGGTTCCCCAAGTTCCCGTGCTCTCTAGTTGCACAACTCGGGTGTCTCACTGGTGGCCCACCGGTGTCCCACCTGAGTTTGTCTCCACCTGGTGACATGGCTGTTGATGTTGCCAAACTTTAATGCCGAGGCACCAGGTGATCTTTTTCAGCAAAAGGCTGGGTTTGCCAAAGGGAAATCTGCATGTCTTGGGCCCCACATTGCGGAGCATCAGAAACCGGGATGATTGAACAGCAAGCAGTGTTTACTGTGTGGGGTTTACTGCTCTAAACTGCAGAACTCATGTCTTGGAGCCAAAATTCTTTTTAGTCCAACCAATTTGGTCCAGGGACTTTGCAGCGTTTGCCATCTTCAAAATGCGTTGTTTCTTCCGACAAATACGTTCATCATTTTGACTTAGATCATATGAATTGATATGAATTGTATGTGTTTCTCGCAATCTCCTTGACAAATACCATGCCTGCAGGGCAAGCCACGCATGCTGATGGGCAAGTCCCAAGGGTGCGGAACTCTGCTAGCGCATCAGTCGCGCCCCACTTGCAATTCCTAGGAGTCCAACCACCCTATGCTTAGAGTTACCGTTATAGTGGGTAACCAGCTGGTTTCTACCGCTGTTGGGGGTTGGTTTCTGTGCTATCGAGTGCGACCCAGGTGCATCCGAATGCCAATCCAGCCCAGCGGTTGGGTCACGGCCGATGCCTCTAGAGCTGGAGGACCTCAGATTCTTGGCTCCAAATGGAGGGTGGTCTATGGTGATCACTTGGCTCTGACTCAATCCTACTCAAAGCTGATGGTTGACCATGGTTGACAATGGTTGGTATTGATGGTCCATGGTGACTAATGATGATTTATAATGGTTGACAATGGTTGACACTGGTGGAGGATGGTAAAAGCTTGGTGGTCAATGGGTGTGTCGCAGTGGCGTGGCCACGCTGTCTGTTGCGGCCACCGGTGCTGCTCCTGTGTCCGTGTGTCCTGCTTCTGCGACCGCGATGCGCATGCTACAGCACCACCAGAATACGACCAATACACAGCTAACAACACAAAGCACCAAAACAACGACACCACCACCACCACCATCACCACCACCACCATCACCATCACCACCGCCTGTTTTTACAGGAAGTTTGTCATCGCAAGTGTGTCATACCAAGAGTGTTTTACAAAAGTGTCTTCACAAGAGTGTGTCTTACCAAGAATGTCATTCATAACAGGTGCCAGGGGTCCTTTACAAGGGTGCCTTGACAAAGGATCATACCAAGAGTGTGATACCAAGAGTGCCTTACCAAGAGTGTCCTCCAACAGTGTCTTTCCAAGCGTTTCCAAGAGCGTGTCTTACCACGACTATTTTGCAAAAGTGTTTAAAACAATGAAAGTGGACCCAATAAACACCACTGATACACCATCACTATCACCAAACCAGAGTCATCACACCAGCACAGAAACAACAAGACATCACCACGAGAACAGCACCACTAAACACGACCGCTAAACACCACCACTGAGCACAAGACTTCAACCAGGACACCACCAAAACACCACCAAAACACCACCAGTACACCACCCATACACCACCACTAAACACCACCAAAGGCGAGACCATTTTATGGATCCTCAGTTGGGTATGGCAGCAACTAAGCATCGCAAAGAGGTGGATCAACGTCTCAGCAAGGAATGTGATGGACAATAGGCAGATGGCTGACAACAGGTAGATGATGGAGCACCTGAAGACCATTTATTTGTTGATGGTTGACCCACAGCCAAAATTGTATGTTTAGATGCACATGTGTATGCGAATATAGATCTATTCACAGAAGATACCCAGAATATATGCACACTTTGTATATGTAGGTGTAGGAGCGTGTGTATGTGTATCAAATGCATATGTATACGTACATAGCATTATCACGGTATAGTAACACGGGAAATAACCAGTTACCACAACAAACATACAGCTTTTTAGGTAGGTACATGTACACACCATAAACAGTGATGATAAGGTGAATATGTTAATGCAACTAATGACAAGTGATAAGTGTACACATATACAATTGGAAAAAAAACATTGGTGGTATGGGTTTGCTCATGAAATATGTAGTATTCAGAACAGGTACGTGTACTCTGGACACTGACGGCTTGTGATGATAAACAGATGCAGTTGTCAGCCCCAAGGACGAAACGGCCCGATTGAAGTCAGCTAATAATCCATTTCTTTAATGACATTGCTCATGATGTCGATCTGACCGTTGATCTTTCCGAATGATATACCACCAGCCAGTCAATCCAATCCCGCTGAAACATCAACCGAGCGGCTCGCCACCAAGGTACTTGATTCGAACACATGCCCCACAGTGGCGGGGAGGGAGACCCAGAGTCACAGCTGCTTCTCTGCTCGCTTTGAATCTGAGCCTTGAGGCAATCTACGACGCTGGTGGAAAGGAGCCTTGCTGAAAATTTGAATAAAATTTTGAGTAAGTAATTTTGAGTAAGGAGCCTTACTCTGGTGGGAAGATTTGTTGCCCTTCTCAAAGGGTGGTGATGGGTCGTGGTGAGTCATGGTTGACTTAGTTCACTTCTTGGATCTCGAAGGCACACCGGGGGCACTGCGGAGTCTCAGGACATCCTCGTCCGTACGGCTTTGGAACTGGACAGCGAAGCTGCTGAGCTGAGCGTGGGAAGCGGCAAATGCTGAGCGAAGAGCTATCAGTTGGTGACAACGGTTAGTGATGGTTTGTGGTTACTGCTTGGCCATTCGAGATTCATGACTAATGATTAATGATGATTGATAGTTAATAAGAATTGGATGGTCTTGGGTGAATGCTTGGTGGTTGATACTGGACAATGATGATTAATACTGCTGAAGCAGGAATACTGGTTGTGAGAAGAATGCTCGGTCTGGTTCCTAGCGGTTATTATTGATTTTACAGGATTATTTCCGGTTGATAATGGTCAAAACCTTGCCACAAGAATTGCTTCATGATGATTGTAATGAGAGGTCCATTTGCCAATACGCTTCCAATTTGCTTCCAATATGCTTCAAATTTGCCTCCAACTACTTGTAGTTTTTGGGGTTGGCAGTTCGCATTTGGGGCTGTGCCACCTGTTGCCTCACCGCACGACCGCCACTGAGGTTGTCACAATCCTGTCGTGCGGAGCCACTGTGGAGCAGGCTGCTGGGCCCGCCAGTGGCTAAGGGAGCACGGCAACCTCTGGTTGACACTCAAAGCACACAGGTTACCTCGGGTTTCCTGGTTGATGTTGGTGGACTGTGAATTTATGTCGGGATGAATGGGTCATGCAGGGCTTTCATGGGGATGGCTATCCACTTATAGTTTTGAAGGGGCAATCCTGACCTAACCTCGCACCGTGAAACCCTGCCCTTGGATACTGGAACTCGCCGTTGCTGGAACCTCTCTGCAGCAGCCCGCTTTGGCACTTTGTCAGTCTAGATTCTTGAACCGTCTATGTTTGGATCACTGAAAAATCTTTGACCCGTGCAATCTTGGAATTGTGAGGGTGGAAGTTTGAATCGTTGCTTGAATGATCATGCAGTGACCAGTGATAGTGGATAAATGAGATCCCAAAAACACTGTCTCAAGCCCCGGCCAAGTTCAGTTTCAACAGCACCTTGACACAGAATCCATCCCTTTGAGAGCTGAAGAAACAAGCCGAGTTCAGTCATTCTGCTCCCTTTCAATTCTACTCGGCAGTTGCCTGCACACTGTAAAAAATCAGATTCCAATTACAGGTTGGACCACCAACATCGACCAATACTATTGCTCTATTGTTCTTGGTTTTGAACTGTCATCGCCAGTAGCTGGGGCGACAGGCGGGACCCATCATCACCATCAATGAGGGTGTCGAGAGGACAGCTGTCGTGCGGCTGTCACCTCCATCACAAGATCTGTGGTCGTAAACGCTGCTCGGGTGCGGCCAGGATGCCTATTCTGATGAAATCTGGCAGGCAAAACGGCGATCTGCAGAAGCGACTTTTCTCAACTTGGGAACTCATCGAGCTCACCCAATGCAGAACGCATGTCGCCAGCTATTGGCATTCTCTCACAGTGACAAATGGAACCGGAGAGACGTCAGTTGTCATCGGATGGCCATCCCCTTTGGCAAGATGATCAGTGCAGTGATCAGTGCACAATGGGGGGGCGGTACGCATGAATCATACCTTTGCCAGGGGTGGTTGGGAGACAGAACCATGTACCATTTGTATCCATCTGTATATTATGTCCATCTATTACATCTCCATAGTATGCATACACACGCGCATACGCCCCATGCATCTGTCGACGCAAGTAACAGCGAGTCTAGTCCCCTAGTTCCTCAAGAGTTGCTTGTATCTTCGTCAAGAGGGGCTGATATCTTTGTTCCTTGTGCCCTTTTTATTGAAATGTACGACATTTTTCTTCCAGTTGTGGTGTGAGCTTAGGAATGCCG
>VSDK01007245.1:66439-117141 GCA_009767595.1 Symbiodinium kawagutii | reverse complement strand
ATAATTCATCTGTTGGCGGGCCAACCTTCTTCAAGCTCCTCCCCGAGGCACAGACCACGGGGCATTCAGTGACATCTGTAATCAAAATCATGTAATTTGTATCGATTGTGATCTTTTAATCATCGATGATCTTTTCAACCAGTGAAATCTCTATCTATAATCTACAATCTATATCAATCTATTCAACATTATTCAACAGCATTCAAACAATCTTTTTTTTCAAGGATACATGCTTTTTTATGTAGATTTTTCTAGTAGATGTTTGGTGATTTTTTCTGATGGTTCGGTGACATAGCCATAACCAGCCATTCCAATCATTGGGACAATAAAAGAAGCAGCAGGACTGATTCCACATGACAGGAGCCAGCAGGAGAAATTGTAATCGGACGGCACAGGTTGAGAACCACCAGAAACAACGTGGGCGCCGGCCGCAGTCTAAGCCCGCTACAGAGTGCCATTTTTCTGGTAGTCTTCAGCCAATGGTGCGGAATAAAGGTTCAATTGCCGGTTCATTTTTGAGGAGTGGTTCCATTTGTGTAAGCCATTTGCTGCATTTTTGCCACTCTTGGTTTCGCTGGATAGCTGCACCAGCCATGAGTAACAACCTGCATACGACTCACATGCGATTTGCACCACCAAGAGAGGGACGACCACCACGGTGATCCGCCAGCCACTTAGGTGACCGCAGTTGTTAGCTTCGCCAGCGCTTCGCCTGGCGACTGACTTCTCGAGGTTCAAAAGCCACGATGTCCACAGTTGGGCTGTGAACCCTGCAAAGCATCTGCTAAGCGCATGAACAGTTTGTCTGCGAAGCATTTGCTGGTGGTTTTGAACATTTGTTTTCCCGAGTATTAAGAAATGGTTGGTTGGTTAAACCACCAACCAGATGAAACATGAAACAAAGGGATGGACCGGACCGGCTCTGGGCCGTCCCTGAACACATGGAAGCAAGATGAAGCAAATGAGGTACCTTGGAACAAGACCTGAACCACGACTGAAAGGAAGACACCGCAGTTGCTCAAGGTCGAGGGACCTGCAGAGCAGGCTCCTTCCAATGGGCTTACAACTTCAAAAAACTTCAAGCAACTTCAGACAATCAGATATGATACAATCAGATAGATACAATCAGATAGATACAATCAGATAGGTTCAGATACAAATAGATACAGCCCAAGTTCTTAGCCAGTTCATGCAAGTCCTCTAGATTTGCAATCGTGCTCTCACCCCGCATGGATCCGCATCTTTTTCTTTGACGCGTGGACATGTTCGCTGCTAGAGCCCTTTGGCATCTACCTTTTGTAAGTCTGTTCCACGGTGTGTACTTTCTGTGCTTCATGAACTTGGAAATGTTTTTCAAGGAATGCTGTGTGGCTGCACCTTTCCAGCTGATCTTGGTTCTGAGTTCGAAAAAAAATAACAGCAGCACTTAACTCGGAAAAATTCAACGCACCACATGGAGGTAGTTTCTCACAATTTGGTTTCAGCCATCAGACGAGTTGCTGCTTTTCATGGCAGAGGTTGTTGTTAGCCGAGGCAATCCTCCTTGCTTTGCTGGTACAGGCTCTGAGCGTTGTAGCTGCCGATGTATTCAAAGTCGGTGCCATGGCTGCAGTGCCTCCCATCGGTAGCGAAGCAGCAGAGCTGCAGAGCTGAGGTGTTGTCACAATCGCCGGGCCCGGCTTGGGCGAGACCTTCTTGGCTGGCCTCGAGTGGTGGCGTCTCTCGGCTTGGCTACGCAGTCAGCTCGCAGTCAGCTCGTGTCTCCCATTGCATCCGTTGCATCCTTTGCCCAGGAGATAAAGTCAACCAGAATGGAGGACCAGCTGGAGTCGCTGCTGCCTAGTTCTTCGACTTTACCCTCTTCGTTTCTAAATGGTCGAAACTTGGGGTGCACGGGGTACCCTTCCCAGCGGGCTTCGTTGTAGGACTTAGAACCAACGATGATCCGCCGGTAGTGATGGAGGTGGGTCGTGATGCTGAGCGAACATCGCTTTCTGAGTGGTATGTGGCACCTGTGAAGGTAGAGCTGGTGACAACTTTTGCGTCAACTGCAGATGAAGCCGCACAGATGCTTGGCAAAGACTTGGAAATGCAGAGGGGCGAGAATCGTAAATGGTAAGAACGGTTCGTGGTTGATCTGATGAACAAACTTGAGAAGTGGTATCCAGCACAGGGGTCCTGCAGGGCTCCATTTCTCGCCTTTGCGACTTGAATTGGCTTCGGAGCTAAGGAAGATCCTGGACTTTCACAACGGTGCGACATGGGTCATGGATGGCCACATGGATGGCCACATGGATGGCCATATGGATGGTCACATGGATGGTCACATGAATCGGCACATGGATGGTCACATGGATGGTCACATGGATGGTCATGGACTCTCCCACACCCATTGTGAATACACCCACTGTATCCCACTATCAATATTGCTGCCTCTAAACCAATCGATTCAGAGGGAAAACTCCGATTCTGAGGGTACACAGTAACGTATCACGACCAGCTGCTCCAGTGGTTGACATCGGGGCAGCCTCAATCGGAATGTCAAAAGTTGATAAGATTTACACAAAACAGACACCATGCAGAACACACACACACAAGCACCGTCGAAAGACCACTTCGTTCCATGAGAAAGAATTGTTCCTTTCCTTCATGGACTGAGAAATGCCTTTTCCATCCTTTTTCCAAATCGAAAGGCTGTAAGTATTCAAGCAAAATGCCGGTTCTTGGCTGTACTTACCATTCTCAATGTATGAAAAAAACCGCACAGGTCATGGAAATGAGTGAATCTTCGCTCGATGGCAGTGTTTCCCCCCGCTGCCATGTCCCACTACGGGTTGCACAGCACCAGCATGTGTTCGCCACAGGTACCCCAGAGTACGTGCATGCTATGGTGAACACGTTTCAGCAGTACAACGTGGCCGTGAACGACATCATGGCGCTGACTTTTGCAGAAAAAGATGGGAGTTGCTGCAGATCTTTCTGATAAACTTTCGGTGGATTTGTTTGGTGAAGCTGACATCTTCTAAGCAACCAGAGTAACCAGCTGCAGCTGAGGAACCAGATCGAAACCGTGTTGATGCATTGCTCCGGCGGCACCCCGAGCATGTATGGCTTGGTGGATCTGGGAGTGCCAAGGTGGAGCCCCTCGGAGCACTGGCTGGTGCTGTAGGCTGCGACGTCTCGACATCGAGCGCTGAGCATCACTTGAGCGCTGCATCTAAGGCTTCCAATTCGGTATCATGGTGCCCTCCAGCGATTACCTCACGGGAATCTTCGCGCACCTTGGTGTGAGCTGTGTGCTGTGTGCTATGCATTGCTATGCGTTGCTCTGCTGTACATCCAGTATATTCTCAGCGCTGGGACCTCCATGGCCTCTGTGTCTTGCTGTGATGGGTCCTGTGAGGGGATTCTTGATGGACAACTGAGCATTCAACTTTATTCTTCATCTATTGACTTTTTCTTTGTAGCAACTTGGACAACTTTTTGGAAGCTCCGAGGCACATCATGAGTTTTGGCCAGCGGCTCCCCAACAAAAGGGTCGCTTTCTTCAGAAACACAGGCTGGGCAAATCGGGGCAACAGAAAATGATCGAAAGCTCAAAGTGTTCTTCAAAAAGGTATCCTAGGGAGATGCATTTGATGGAATAGATTTGCGGGTTTGTGAGGTCCATTTTGCAGATAGTTCTGATCGACAGGCAACTCGTTTGCGGATTTCACTTGTGGAGAGTCCATCATTAGAGCTCAACAAGCTGGCTTGGAGACTTGTCGCAGCGGCACGATTCGCGGTCAAGATTTGTAGGGCAGTGGTAGCTAACGATGGTCACAGTTGGTGAGGGATGTTATGAAAACACTAGAGAGGTAGAGAGGTTAGCTAACATTTCTAGGGGACAAGGAACAAAGAGAGGTGTATTTAGATACCAACACAAAGCGTTTTGGAATACATGGACCCCCCAGCATCCTGAAGCTACGCGCATTTCCGGTGGCCATCATTTTCGTGTATCATATGTATCATCTATGCACCCATGTTTTTTCGGAACATTTTTTTGCGGAGCTGTGAGGAACCGATGCTTTCTGACACATGTAGTGCTTTCTGACATCGGAAGTCCGCACCAAGATGCACCAAGGAAGTTGCTGAGATTTTCACCTACAGTGGAACAGACTACGAGACTGTGATGCCTGCTGGGGTCGCTGCATTGAAGGAGGCAGGGCACTGACCAGTTGCCGCGCCGGGAAGACCCGCAGTCGAAATTTGGGTACCCCGGGTACCCCCAAGCTTTGTGAGCGAAGTGGCAAGAATTGTTGACCCTTCCACTGTCGGCCAACATTCACACATTGACCACCATGACCACCACGGCCAGAACTCGACGACCCAAATCGTGATGGGCTGCACGTGGCTCCAAGATGGTTTGAGACTACAACAGGTGGGCAGAACGGTGGGGAGAACGGCTGAAGGAAAAGCAGCAAAATTTTGTTGGAAATTGTTGAGAATTCGATTTCCATTCAGATAAAAGGTTCAAAATTCAGCAGCCTCATGCAGATGCTTGACTTTGTTTGACCTCTGCAGCCTATCTCCACAAGTTGTGACAATCGTTGTGGCCATGGCACCGTGAGGAAATTGTTGCGCAACAGTTGGATCTGTTGGCAAACATCAACACCATCGCGCTCCTTGGAGCAGTGGGAGCCGTCAGCTGTGGCGTCAGCTGTGGCAGATCTCCTGTTACCTTAGCGATGTCACCAACCTTCATGGCTGATTTGTAACGCTTAAGCAGAATCAGCCATAAAGCATTACAAAGCGCTACTGATTCAGCATGGTCATGTCATGGACTGTTCTGAACACTGTGAACCATTATTAGCTGCTATCAACATCTATCAACCCACCCCAAGCATCCCCAAGCATCCCCTTCCGCAATATCACTCACCAAGCATTCCATGTTGCACTAGCGACACTAGCATTGGGCCAAGGCCTACGAATCCACTGTGGGAGGCGACATTTCCTCGAGATGACTCCGGGCAATCGCTTGGAGACTATGTCTTATCGCCATCCCAGTGGCATCACACTCAGAATCCTGGCAGTGTCTGGGAATTGAGGGACGCTTCAGATTCGAGAAATGAATTGGCAACCTCTCCAATACAATAAGGAGATAGCCAGGTTAAGCCAAAACAAGTGAGTGTTTGTTTGTACAGCTGCGGCGCATGGAAGGCTTGGTGAAGGGACCCGCTGTGACGCACAACGCACTCGCCTATGCATTATGCAAGGTTCTTGGGTAAGTACAGTGCTTAAAAGCCCAAGAAATCATTCTGCAGTGTTGTAAACTGCAGGAGGGTTTACGGCAGCAAAACGGCAAGACTTACCTATTTACAGTCTTTCTGCATGATATCGTTTGTCGTTTGTCCTTTGTATATGCAATCTGGCCCAATCCTACATTTGATGCTGATCACTCAATTCACTCATCATTTCTGCCTCTCCACTTGCACGACAGCACAATGCATTGCAGTAGATAGTGCTGTGGATAGAATGCATGTATGGCAAGGAATAACGTAGATACTGTTCTAGCAGCAATCCTATTGTCATTGCTTGTGCTTGTGCGGCCAAAAGTAGCTCTCAACTTCACCGTTCTCTGCAAACCCAGCACATGGATGCAAATGGCCTAGGCCTACGCACCAAAGCCACTCAAGTACTTTGTTGCATGTCTGTGCAAGTTTTCTCGGACATAACCTTTCCCGTCCACCATCAACTCGAACAGAAGGGAAGCACAACCGTTGTTCCATGCGATTCACATCTTGCAGCGTCTTGCTCGCACGGTATTGGAGATCACTGTGCAACTTGATCTTGTGACTTTGTCAGAGCCACTGATGCTTGGGTACCACAGATGGTGCACAGTATTTAGTCACCGCAAAAGCAGGCAGATTTCAGATGATTCATGACGCTAATCAAACACAACCAGTCATAAACACAACCAGTCGTAAACATATGGATCTATACATGGACGAAGTTTGGGACCCCGGGGCTGACCTGAAACAAGTGTGGCAAGAATGCAGTGGACACTCGCATGCGCGCACGTTGCAACTAAGAGATCTATGTTCATCGAGCATTTTCCACGGCTTCCCAGCTCAACAACTGCGGATTATCACATATTGTCGCCGTATCATGGCTGGGGTTTATTGACGGCTAAATCTCTCAAAACATCAGAAACAATAGTTGTTATGGAGACCTTCTCACTGACCATCATCAACCACCTCACCTGAAAGCGTGGTAGTGCCTTCACCTTCCCAGATCTCAGAATCAGATGAATCAGGTTTTGACAATCTGTTGCCTTGTCGTGATTTGTCGTGTGTTTACTGACCTGATTGAGTACACAAGTTACTTCAAAACCTGTTGGACGCGAGCTAGAGCAAAGGACAAAATCAACGAACTAATCAAACATTATTCTACATCTGATATTTACATATATTTACCATGTACCGAGGCCCAATGCTTTCAGCTTCAGAATTTGCAGCACTTCGCCGGAGTTTCGCTGAGGAATTTTTTGGACTACTCCTCTGTGGGAGATACGATGACTTTTGCCGCAGAATTTTATGCGAACAACAGTCGATACCCAGATTATCTGCTTGCCTCCTGTACCGCAGCTGGCATTGTCCTAGAACGCGCTGTGAACAAGGTGGGCCTGCTACACCCCAACCCTCGAATCATCGGGAACCACGGATGGCTTGGGCACGCGACAACTGTTCCCTTGACATCCTTGACATGGTGACGCCTGGGTTCCCCCCACGGAAGCTCTTGAGACGTTGGGGTATACCGTATACCCATCCCATATGGAGCACACGAAGCTCCAAATCGCTGCGCACCGCGCTGAAGCAGCTTGCCCGCTAGGTGAGCATCGGCAGCTTCCAATTTCCAAGGTCTCCGACGCATCCATGTTCAGGTCCCTCGGTGTCACCAGGTTTGGTAAACGAAATTTCAGGCGCAGGAATTTCAGAGATTTTAAACTGGACAATCCCCATCAATTCCATCATGCTTCTCTTTTTTGGGTAGAATCAAGACAATGCCTACTCAGCAAAAGTGCCGTCCAAGGCTTTGAATTGCAACAGCACCACATTTGTACACTTAGTCTCCTGCACTAAGGAGAGTAGGCAGAGTGACACAGAAGTTATGGAAATCGCTTACCATTCTGTCCTTGTTGAGGTACCGATTGTATTGAGGAGAAGCTCCGCTTGATGATTCGCGACTATGATGTCACTTGGCGAATCATTTGCTCCGGGGACATCATTTCCTTTTTCTTTGATGTCGAGAAGCAGTGATCCCCCCAAACTGACCAAATCTACGAACTTCTTTGGTAGGACAAGACGTGGTACCAGTACCAGATTTCTATGAAATTATATCATATCTTTGTGCTTATATATCTATATCTGTGTGTCCTTACGCATACATCTCGATATCCAGACACATATTTTCTCGATCTATATGTTTGTCAATCAAATCAAATCAAAACAAATCTAATCTAATTTGATGTAATCTAATTCAATGTAATCTCATCTAATGTAATCTAATCTAATGTTTCCTAATCTTATCTTATCTCATCTTATCTTACCTCATCTGATCTTTTCCATCCATCCATCCATCCATCCATCCCTCCCTATCCATCCATCCCTATCTATCTATCTATCTATCTATCTATCGATCGATCTATCTATCTATGGCAATCAGTATACATGTACACATACATAAACTACATATACCACTTGAACAATATTCACACGAACATCTATGAGTAAATAAGTATTCATAAACCATTGTTTTGTAATCTATTAACCATTGCTTCCCCTATCATCAACCATTGTTTTCCCTATGAAATTGTAGGTGAACATATCCCCCATTATTGGTTAGTCAAAACCTTGACCCATAGCCATATATAGCAAGCATATCCCCTGCTATTGTTGGTTATCATACCCTATTATCAACCATTAACTAGTTGTTGGTTGCGAACCATTGTCGTTGGTTGTTTATCTTTATCCCCCCAGCTAGTTAACCATTATTAAACCAACAGCAACCAACCATTAACCAGCTTGTTGTTGGTTGTTAACCATTGTTTGTCGTATATTTAACCGTTATTAATCTATGAACCGTTATGAATCTATGAACCATTATCCCCAGCAGATTATTAACCAAAACTAACCATTATTGTTGGTTGTTAACCATTATGAACCATTATCCCCAGCAAGTAAAAAATTATGGATCTTCTGTGTGCAGACGTTGCTCCCGACGTCGCTCCGCAGGAAGACACCATGTATGGTCGAGTCCGCTTCAGCCGATACAACCAGATGCTTGGACATGAGGCTGCCCCCCATCCCCAACCATCCCCACCCATCCCCAACCATCCCCAAAACACGAAATTTTCTATGGTTAAGTCTGGTTCATGCTTGTCAGTGGTTACATGTGGTTAGCATACTGGCATGTGGTAAATGGTAGGTCACCCAGCATTTCTTTTTCAGTCTCCACGTTGACCTCCCTGGGCCGAGGAATGTGGGTCACGATGCCGCTGTTGTGCAATTGCTGCCTCTCAAGGGCCAAGCTGCGGTGTTGCCCGAAGAGACGGTGGAAGACCGTTGCCCGGTGGAAAGACCTTGGAACCGTGAGAATCAACCGATTGTGCACTCGGTTTTCAACCGCCATTTTCTCCCATTATTAAGCACTATTAACCACTAGTAACCACTACTAACCACTACTAACCACTAGCAAACCACTAGTGACCACTAGTAACCACTATCAATCATTATGGACCATTATTGACCAGTATGAACAAGTATTAACCAGTATCAACCACGGTTAATCATAGAAAATCTAATGGTTTCCCCGACAAAATTACCAAGGATAACACGTAAATGTTATTTCCAGAAAGGTGGTTGATTGCTACTTGAACCTACCCTGATATATTTTGGGGATCGCCACTCATCTCACAGGAACCCTAGAGCGACCGCCGAAGATCGAATTGCTCAAGTTGTGTGGATGATATATCTACATTTGTGTAGTTTTGTTATATATATATATATCTGTATATGTCTATGTAATTGTATATATATATATCTGTGTTTGCACACAGACATAGATACATGCAGAAATAAATAGATAGATAGATAAATAGATAGATAGATAGATAGATGCATGCATACATGCATACATGCATACATGCATACATGCATACATGCATGCATATACACATACAATTACACGGATATGTCAATAGATGATATTCCCCACAAAGCATAGAACCTTGGTGGTTGCTGCCAGTTAGCCGCACTCCCAGCACCTTCCTGAGGACTGTTCTTTCCAGCCCCAACCTGGGAAAAGCGGCTCTCGTGCAACACCACGAATTATACGAATTGTGAAGAGCCGCCGGTCTTCCGGAAGCTTTGCTGCACTTGCAACGCGCTTGCAACTTGCTGCGGGCTGGAATCTTCACAGCTTTGAAACTGCGCCTAGGATTGGTGTTCTGTCCCCTGACACAGAAGAAGGCGTGGAACCTGCTGCAAGTGCGGTCATGTAAGGCATAGATGATGGCCATGCCCTGAAAATTATGCCTGTTCTGCGGAGTTCTGCTGTTTTGAAAGGGTTGGTTTGGGTTGATTACGGCCACCATTTCCTTTAACATTTTAGATTTAAAGTGTCTACATGAACCAGGGGACCATGCTGCTACTTGCAGAGAATCATCCACCAATCATCGGCATTCGACAACGAGTCGCTGTGCCAAGGTTGCTTTTTGAATTTGTTTCTTTTGTTGTCAAAACGTTTGGAATTTAGCTTATGCTTGAACCTTTCAAGCATGAAAGGAGGCCGACCATACCAGATATTTCAGGCATTTTGGCAATGCCCGTCCCGGCACTTCCCCATTTTCACCAATTCCGACGGTTGCGTTTGGGCGGAGATGAAACCACTGTGACCAAACCGCAATGTGGGTTGATGCTTCGACCTTATTTTTTTGGAAAGGGCTCGGATCTGTTGTTCTGGCTGAGGTGTTTCCTGACCCTGGAACTAACAGGGTCAGGTGTTGGATGCGGCAAAGGGCAAACCCAAACCCAACACAGTGACAGAGTGTTGAATTTCTGTTGAGTCACATGGAACATGCTCAAAAACATTATTTGAATTCTCCTGAATGTCACACGATGTCATAAAATCCATGGAAAAGGTTGAAACATGTTGAAACCACCTTTTGAGATTGTGACTGGTTCTGGTGCCCCTGTAGGCCGCAACATTTCACAGGGCCTGCTGTGGTGGCAAAGGAAGGTTAATGCGGCTGGCGGCATCCGCGCTCGAAATGGTGCCTGAGATGCACTTAAAACATATCGACCCCATGACATGGTCTGTCAACAATTAGACCATCGCGTAGCTTGTGATTTTCAATCAAATTTTGGCTGCCTATTTATGTATATATACATAAAAATATGTTTATGTCTCTCTCTCTCTCTGTAGATAAATAAATAAATAAGTAAACATATATATATATATATAGATATCATACACAAATGGCGTGCCCCATAATTGTTTCCCTGAAAACGATCATTCTGGGATTGTTTGGGTTACTCGCACCTCATTTATGTATGACCCTGGGATCATGGATTCTACATGGCTCCACTAACTCACCAGGTTCTAAAAATAAAAGTTTTAGCAAGGGATCTATTAAATCCATTTAACCCACCAAGGATTCTCTTCTTCATTTTTTGTTGTGTCCGTTCCACATTTGGCGCTTTGCAGGTGTTCGGCTACAAGTAGAGTTGCGATTCAAAGATACGACAGTGGATGGTGAGCCCAACAATGCCCTTGCTGCAAGCGAGGCCAGAAGAGAGGATTCAATCATTGCCAATAGGGGTACCTCCAAATCATCCAGTTTATTCACAATTTATTGCAATAAACAAACCATTTTGGGGGTTCCCCATTTCAAGAAATCACCAGATAGCACAGGATTTACAGAAGATCTGCAGATTGGCCATCGTTGTCCTGCAATCTTTTGGGAAACCTTTGTTTCCCCCGATGAAAGCTGCGCGCAACCCATGGGGAAACACCTTCAGCGAAGCGAAACCCACCGCATGGCATGGGCTGCGAGCCAAATCGAAGTGATTCAGCACTGTGTCCTCGTCAGACCAGCAGATCCGGGAACAGATTGACAGATCCTGTGCAAGCTCTGGCAGGGACACCCAGGGGCACCATGGGGGTACCATAGGGGTAGCATGGGGGTACCATGGGGGTACCATGGGTTGACCATGGGGGTACCATGGTAGCAAGTGCAAGTCTTTGACAGTCCCATGCTGTCTGCTTTGCCCATCCCTTGCCGCCCAGGTCAGTACCTTCTATGGACACACCGTTGCAATCAACACAGAGATGAACGAGGAACTTGGATGGCCAACGGGTCAGCGCTTTGGAAATGTCAATGGTCAAGAGTTGTCCAAGAATCTGAAAAACAACTCTTGGGGGTACATCCTTTACACTGACATTTGGACTTCCAGAAGACGACGTTGCAAATGATCTTGCATCAATCTATCTTGCAATGGCTCTTGTGCCGAACTCTGTGCCAATCTGGACATGCACAATGATACCGATCAAACAGACATCATGAAATGATGTGACATATTGTATGATGGAACAGACACGTTCCCATTGATAGATATGCATATATATATATATATACATGTGTGTATATATATATATATATTATTATTAGCATACACATATACACACACACATGTGTATATGTATATATATATATATATATTCACAGCAAACAAACACATAGTAAATACATAGACAGATGCTGGGAATGAATAAAAAACATTAATGTGAATACACTTTACAGACATATGCATATGCTACATATACATTAGATTCTACAAACATTTGAATATACATATGCACACACACATACATATATATATATATATACATCGGTATAGTATGGTCAAGAGCATAAGCCAATTCCGCAGAAGGCGTTCTTTTTCAGCAGCAAATATTCATTGTTTCGTACCTGCGATCTCCATACAGGAGTCGAAATGCTTTCATCAAAGCAATATTTGCAATTCATACCGAAGCAAGTAAACATGAACGTTATTAGGTGGCCCTGTGATACGATGACAACTTCTATGATACGTGGCTGCTATTATGAAATGCTGTGAAGCTGTGTATGTCTATTGTCATTATCATCATTTTGAAACACTGCGTTCAGCTCTTAAACAAACAATATCCATATGCATATATAGATATGTATATAAAAAGATTTCTTTCTTTCTCTCTCTTTCTATATACATATATACATATATACATCGTATGCGCAAATATTTGTGTTACACAGACAGGCCTGACTCCGAACACGCCAGGAGGGTATTGACAAAGTCTTGCTCCACTGCACTGGAGGCACTGTGATTGTGAGCCAAACTCAGAAAGAAATAGGAAGTACTTGAAGTAAACAAACATGAGGAGGAAGATAGGATGAAGAAGTCATCTTTGAGAAGTAGCTGGCTTGAAGAGTGAATGGCTGGAAACTGGATGAAACTGGATGAAACTGGATGAAACTGGATGAAACTGGATGAAAGTGGGCGAAACTGGATGAAACTGCCGGTTTTTCAGAGAAACAAACGTTGTATCGTGTCTGCAGGTGTGCCATCATGGTATGGCACCGAGGACATCGATGGCCAACCAACGCCACGTTCGATCTATTCGTTCGGGGTGCAAATCTCGGTGCATTTTCAGCTTGGAAGTTTGAATGGCCAGTCAACAGTGGCTGAGAAATATGGTTGATATAGGGTTGATATAGTTGATAGTTTGCTAGTCAATGGTAGTTAATAGTTCATGGTTGAAAGTATGGTGAACATGTTTAATTAGTGCTTCACAATGGTTAATGGTGGTTGGTAAAAAGGGATAATCGCCAACAAGAATGGCAAACAACTACTACAGTACATGGTGGTTTCTTGAAATAGGGGAACCCCAAGTTATGGTTGGTTTAATACTATAAATGGTTAATATCCGATGATTAAGTGGTACCCCTATTTTGAGAAACACCCATTTTGAAGCGATCTAGTAGCACAGCACCTGACAGCTGAAGCTTTCCTCTAAGATGCCGATTCCAACTACGAACTATGCTGAAAGCATTTTCAACTTCGTTGAGTCCTCAGGAATTTCAGTGAGCCAAAGAGCATCCTCAAAGCTTTTGACGACTTGGCAGAATGCATATCATGTCCTCATCACGTGTTCCACATGTGTTCGACATGTTGGGAGCGGTTCGTGGTTGCGGTTCGAGGTCTCCAAGAGGCTGACCAGTTCTGGTTCTGTGCCTTCAGTGATGGGTGGACCCAGTTCTTTGGCGTCGTGGGGGGGGTCGTTTCTCCAAGAAACACCTCGATGGCCCAGGGAGTGGTGCTGAAGCCCTGGCTTGCTGTAAGCAGATCCAGAACCAAAAAACACATACATTCTTTATAGATCTGTACTTGCATACATATTTAGAAAGATTATATATACATACATGTGTAAAACGATGTACATTCTTTATTCTCTCTCTTTTTTTTTTTCTCTCTCTCTCTCTCTATATATATATATATACATGTACATGCGGACGTATATACAATGTGTCTAGAGAAAGTGGAGCATCAGCATTGCGCAGTGTGAGTGGCTGCTTGATCGCAACGAGCTCGGCTTAGGTTCGAAGATTGCATTTTTCCGCAACGTGGAGAATGAAATAGTGGACTACACCTGTGGAGAAGCCATCTTGCAGGCGCTTATGGTGATCAGCGATCGATCATGAAGATGCATGAGCTTTTCGTGTTCTATCATCGAAGAACTTTTTTTGGGATGTTGAACGGTTGATGGCAAAGCACATCCAACAGCTGAAAAATGGGCAAATCAAAAAGACACCGAATTGGACTGGTGCGTGTCCCAGAACACGCATGGAGCCGAAAGATCAGGGGTGAAACGGCATTGAAAGGAATGAAAAGCCATTCTTGGTGACTTCTATTTCTAGCAATCTCCAAAGTCTGATGCTTTCATGCAATTTTTCACCACTCAGTGGCAGTTCTAGCCCTGGTCAGCACTATATAAGTCATATGGACTGAAACTCAAACATATCACATGTTGACCACTACCCAGGGATCATCCAGCCGGCTGGTAGAATATGCTGAATCCGAGTTGGTGACCAGCCCAACATCTCTGACAGTGGAGATCCAGTGCTGGATCATCATATCCACCATCCGAAGTTCATGACGGTGAATGTTTTACAACCAAGGATATTTGCATCTAAGCTTGACTACTAGGAAGATCTTTGCCGCTTAGCCATCGATTCGACGACTTGGATCGCCACAACTTGGATCAATGCATCTGCTACGCTGATGGCATCAGGCGAGAGCATCGGGCTTGGAGGTCGTCGGCACCTTGGAGTACAACGCATCGGAAGCAGACTATGCAACGAAGATGGCGGAACCCTGTCCGCGTTAACGAAAGGAACCACTCACCGATCGTTGAACGGTACCAGTTACCGTCATTGATATTGGTTGCGGTCCATAGTGATAACGGTTCATTGTGGTTCATATTGGTGAGGGGTGGGCGAATCACAGTGGCTTGTATTGGTGTGAATCTTGACAGTAGCTTGTAATGGTCGAGCATGGCAGTGGCTGCAAAAACCACTGCAGCGCGATTTCCTGGCTCCGTGGAGTGGCACTCAGGACTTTGCTCAGCTGATGGCAAGCAATGACGTTCGCATGTTTTTCGGATGTACATGGGTGGAGGACGAACGAAGCGCACAGTTTGATGATGTTTGTGGCTGCCATCCAATGCTCTTGAGCTTTGCTTGTGAACTGCAAAACGTGATCTTTGAAGTTTTGAAGGACGGAATTCGACTTCAAAAGACCATTGTTCAGCAACAAATTGAAGCCTGTCTGCAAACAGAGGTTTGACTTGGGTCCACAATGCAAAGCTGTGTGGCCAGCAAAATGATGCAAAATGGATCTTATCTCCAAACGAATGTTAGAAACAGTGCAGGAATCACTTTGCGGAATTTCTGAATTTCCTTTCTTGTAAGCATATATCCTTCTGACGCTTCGTTTGATCAAGTGCTTGTCACAACATCAAAACAAAACCTATATAGAATATTCTCCGAATAATACTTTTTCAACCATCCAAGTTGCTACTTTTTCCCCAAGCGCAAGCTAAGGGGTTTTCAGCCCCGATAAGTTTTGGTGTGATCCGGTGCAGGTCCCAGGTCCCAGGTCCAGGTTCCGGAAAGTTCTGGCAGGTTCCAGTGCAGTTGGCAAATCAAGGCTCCGAAGTTCCAGTGCAGTTGAGAGATCAAGGTTCCGGAAACTTGTGGCAAGTTCCGGTGCAGTTGGCAGATCAAGGTTCCTGAAGGTTCCAGAGGTTCCAGCAAGTTCCGGCATGTTCCGGTGCATGATGAGGTGCAGAAGGTCCCAGAAAGTTTCCAGGAGGTTGTTGTAAAATGGATTTGTTAAGCTGCATCGCCCCTTCTGGTGGGGATACCACGGAAGCTTATCTTGTGATGACCACTGCCTTGTGATCCTGGCGTTGAGCCACTCTTAGGATTTGCACCTGAACGTCATCCTTTTTGCACCAAAGACACGAGAGCGGCTCGGCCAATGTCCCCATCCCAAAGTTCGGGATTGCGAGAGTAACTCTAGTGAGATTTTTGGAGAGCTATAATCCACCTGTAGATTTTTGGCTAAATGTAGAGCTCGCTAGAATCCACCAGTTCGACCAGGACGGGTGACCAAAGATGAAGTTTCTCAGATCTCCCCTTTCACCTGAGAAAATGCCGCTCTGCCATCAATCAATGGTCATCTCCCGTCAGCCGAGGGAATCCATCAATGGCTTGCCGGTCGCAGTTAAGTCCAAGTGACATTGCGTATTGAAGCATTATTAGGCGCTATTAGCCATTACTAACCACTTGTCACAGATCATTCACCATTAAAACTCTACAAATCGTCGTAAAATCGCCTCAGATCCTCAATCTGCCCAAAAAATTCTTGGTGCGTCCCAGTGCATCTCTGCATGACCAAAGCCATCGGTGCTAATGTCGGCGCGAACGGCGCAAAGTTTCGCCTTCGACGTATTCTGACGTCTCAATACCAAAAAACGTAACAAACCCAGCAAACGACGTTCGTTTGACTTCTCAATAACCCACCAAAATATCCACACATGGTCAAACCAATCAAACCACTGGAGTTAACAAAACCAGCAAGGTGGACAAACACTGGAATCATGTTCACTCTTCAATCTACCTTAGCATCGTTGCAATGTCTATTTCCCATGAAGCCTCTCATTTCCTCAGTCTCGATCTCTCGTGTCGTGTAACCCTAAGGGTTGCAGAACTTGGCTGAGACATCCACCGTTCCACCGTTCCAAGCTCCCAGAGGCTGCCCTCCCCTCCCGCAAGCAATCCCTTTCTCCGCAAGGCTGAGGATCTGAAGGCTCCCAGGTCTGTTGTTTTGTAAATGCCAAAAGCTTCTTGTTTTGACCCCAGTTTCTGAACCCTGCGGTGACTGAAGTCTGCATTTGCGTTCAAACTGTTCCAAGTCAGGTTCCAACAGTTTGAAGATTTTACATTCCCCTGTTTGAACTGTCTTGGCACATCCTCTCCGTTTTGGCATCCGCTCTGCATGATCATTTGCCTGCTCCTCGTCTGCGGCAAACCCCTCAGGCCTTTGAAGCATCGACCATTGTGACCCATTAGAATCAGCATGGCCCCAGCATGGTGGTGGTTCAAGATGATTAGATGCTGATTAGACAATGATTAGATGATGGTTAGTAATGGTGTGGCTGCTGTTGCATCGCGCTTTCCAGGTGGCTGGTTGCCTTTCCGCCAGATGCAGATGGACGGTCCAGTGGCGACTATGTGGTTTGTCCCACGGCCTGGCACCACACACAGAATCTTGGAGGAAACAGTGATGATTCGTGGTGATCCATGACTGGTTGATGATGGTTCCTAGTGGCTCATGATGTTTGATCAATCATTACTGCTGATGGTGAGTGGTGAGTTAGCAGAATCATTAGTTGGCTAATGATCAAAATGTTGCTTAACTCATGGTTCATGGCTAAGCAATGGTTTATGGTGGTGAATGGTTAAAGACGCTTTGATCAAGACAGTGATGACTCATGATTTTTTATGGTTTGAAATTGATTATGGTTGGTGCTGATGCTGTGGTTCACTGATTGATAGCTGACAATGATTTATGATGGTTAGTTGATGAAAAATGAATGGTGTGATTCGTGATTTAGTCGCCATTGGTTGGTGTTTGATTGGGAGGCTAAGAGGAGTGGTTCATTGACGATTTAAAAGCACCAGTACTATTGGGGGGACGGGGGACAGGCAGGACAGGCAGTGGATGTTGCTGATAGGTCAACGATTCATCAATGATGATCAATGGTGAAGGAAGGCTGGTAAGGGATTGGTGATCAATGTGAAGGTTGATGATGATGATGATGATGATGATGATGATGATGACGACGACGACGACGAGGATGATGATGATGATGATGATGATGATGATGATGATGATGATGATGATGATGATGATGATGATGATGGGCAATAGCTGCCAGTAACGGTTGATGAAAGTAAATGATTGTAAATGATGGCTGATGATAGTTACATCCATGGTCCACGATGACTGTTGCCCCGTTCGTCAAAGACCACTTTGGAGACCAGCACAAGTCGCTTGAAAACTCCATGTTTCCGGTAATCTTTGCCAAGTCGAAAAATCACACTGCGGCACAATGGCTTGCACGTTTGCAGATTTCCACAGTCAATGTTGTATTGCGTTTGGTGTCACGCCTGCGCAAAATCAGCAGATCTGCTTTTCCAAGGACGTTTCAAGATTCATCTTCTGTGGGAAACAGTTCCGCGTTCCTGAGCGAGTACCGAAGCGAACATCAAGGCAGGCAGCCCTTGTGTCTCCCTCGATAGTTCAACATGCCAATCTTGGATCATCTCGTCCCCGCAAAGCTGTATCTATCCCTTCAGTTGGCCAGCGCAGTGGTGACAAAATCGCTGGTGTTCTCTTGCGGTATCCGCTATCAACTGTGTTGTATATCCTTTCTGTTGGGAATTAATGTTGTTATGCCCACTCTTGACGATTCTTGTTGGGATAGCACAGTTGACTACCATGTTTTTCTTTTTTAATGGATTTCACAGTGTTCCATGTTCCTTGAAGGATTGAACTCCCATGGTTCATGTTGGGCTGATGGCTCAGGTGAAGCACCCGATGCAAATGTTGCCGCGTGTGCAGCTGCTGGCATCGTCCTGGAGAAAGCTATGGCGAAGATTCCATGGACGGGTGAACAACAGAAACTCGTCTGAATTTTTAGATGTATATATATATATATATTATAAATATATTATAATATGTATATATATGTATATATATATATATTTATGTATTTTTTTAAGATTTGCAAAAAATAGAATGAACAACAGAAACTCGGACTCGTTGAAAACACCAGCAATGACTCTGTCAAGCAATGTCAAGCAATATTCCATAGTCCATGGACTGGTCAACAACAGCAATGTATGAATATGTAAAACATATGAACAAATCACGAATTATGAATTACATCATTCATCATATTCTAAATATGACAAATAGATCAACAAAACAGTGAATCTGATCATATCTCATCGCCAGTTGCGCTTGGTATCATGCGGTGGTGCGGTGTCTCCCGTGTTTCGCCACCAGCGCCGCCCAGGTTTCGGGACAACGAACTCCGTGTCGCAGTTCGGCGACTCGGCGAAGCGGGATCCGGTGCCAAGGATACGGTGCCAGCAATTTCAAGCAGCCAACTAAGCAACGAAGCAGCCAACATCAGCCAACTACCAATTTCAAGCAAATCAGTTACTCAGCTGTTGTTAAAATGTGTTGAACATCGTTGAATTTCGACCCTGTTTTGCAACTCGGACCATTTGATGTCTTGCTCATGTTGAACCCCATCTAAGTTGGGACACTGGAAACAGAGGGCTTTAACGACATAGCTCGTGCCAAGCGAGTACAGCGCTCAGCTAAATGGTTGCCGGTTACAACTTGAATGCTGAAGTCAGTGTTGAATGTCAACTTTGAATTCGACATGTCAAAGGTCGGTGTTGAGATGGAAGTTGTGCATCGGTTTGAGCCCAGCCTGCCACCGGCCAGGGATATTCGTATCGACACCGTCTTCGGTGAAGTTCGCTTCGACAATCTGAATCAAAACGTTGGACATGACCCTGCAGTGCCTTGGAATCTGGAACTCTGCTGATGCGGCTTTTTTTTTTCCCCCTTAAGGCCATAGATGTAGCAGTGTAGCATCCACTTCAACCGGGATTTCATCCAACAAGTTATTGACGGTTTTGTTTGTCAAAAATCCAGTAACCTTTGATTGCTGTTGCTTCGCCCGCCGGTCCGTTCTATTTTAGGTATGTAGGGTTGTGATTCAAGGTAAACGCTTTCATCAATTGTTTTTCCGCCCTGGGCCAAGAGTGATGTGATTCTTTTGGTTGAAAGTGATACCAATTTGGTTGTCATCTCATCTGTCATCCACAGTTTACTTTCATGGTGAATTAATCCACATGGAGTGACGGATCTCTCCTATTATAGTAAAAAAAAACAACTATTCTTAGGGTACTCCTATTTCAAGAAACCACCATATGTACTTGTGTAATCCTGTGCGCCACCTTTGAAATTAGGATCATTTTTTCTTTCTGTGAAAGAACAGCACCCCTTGAGTCTGATAAGTATCTATTGAAGTGATCAGGGGTATCCCTGTCGTACTCCGGAGTGTCGACTCTTTTCAAAGCAGGTGCTTGAGAAGTAGCTGTCCAAACGGAACTGCCAACACTGCATTTGTCCCAAGATGTCCCAAGTTCCAAGGCTAGTCTTCACAAAACCTTCAGGAAAGAATTGTTTGGAACCTTCGGGAACCCTGGGGAACCTTGCTCTTCTACAGAATTTGTCTTGTCCTTTCTGGGCTTGAAATTCGAACCTGTCCTCAACTAGGGTGCAGCAGAATCCTGCTCCATCATGCTTAGCACGCTGTCTTCTATCTTTGGTTTGATTGATTTCTGCCACCCCGACCGTCAAGAAGAACACGCAGCCACCACGGTTTTTGTTAGAATCTGTCTCAACTGTTAGCCATGATATCAATCTTTATTTTCTGACGAACCTACTATTCCCTGTCAACCGTTCACCATCAACCATTCTTCATCCCGCCAATAACCATCCAATTGATCCTTATTCACCATCAATTAGCCAAACCATTCTCGCCATGAACCATTCACCATGATCAACCATTACGTAGCCATCAACCAAGCATCATTAATCTCACATCTCCTCAACTTGAGTTATTAGCTGGTGGTTGGGAGGGAGCAATTTGGAGCTAGGGGTATCCAGTGCTAGCCTTTTGTCGGGCCTTTCAAGGGGGAGGCCAGGAACTACCCGGAGGGTTCTAGCAAAATCATAGTAGCGGTGATTAGTAAGCGATAGGTTATTCCATGTTATCCCTAATTGCTATTTTTTCCATTCTATGGCCAAAAGTCTCTCCTAATTGCTAACATAGTTTAACATAATTAACCAACCTGGTAATACCATTAACCAACCAGCTTCAACCAGGTCCAACCAGCTGTGCAACGAAGGTGATCCAAATACATCCAGGGGATGCTGAGACCATCCGCACGTCAGTGACTGGGCAAGCAGGGGCGACTCAGGGATAAGCAGTAGGATGGGATTCCTCACTATCTATACATATATGTGATTATATTGTTTTATGTGATATTATATGATGATTGTGGATTGATAATGTAAGATTAATTGTATATACATATATATGTATATTGAACTATATATACACATATCTGTTCAATTATCTTAGTCAGAGGATGAAAGGCCCTGAATTTCCCGGTAGCAGCTTTTTTTGCACTGGACAGGATGAACAGGAAGATGCAGGAATGCGACCAAAGCTCGTGTCGTGTTTGTTTCCTAAAGTCAACAGCTGAAGTGTTTCTCCGTGACAAGTCAAAGCTTCAAAGCTGAAGAGGTCAGGGATCAACTGTGGTGAAAGTGCCAAGGTGTTGTTCGTCAAGGTTCAAGTCGATGTTTTCGATTAAGCTATTCATTGAAATGATGCCAACCAAATCGAAAGCAACACTGAGCCAGTCCTTACGAGTCCGGCAACACGGGATACAGGGACGTGGATCCCGTGGAGCTGGGGGAGCTGCGGGAGCTAGGCTGAACGCAGTGGGCCGAGGTTTTGCCTGAGACCAATTCTCAAAGCAATCTGATTTTCCCGGCTCCGACCTGGGAATGGAGGCAGAAGCAGCTCAGCAGAGCTCAGCAACTGACACAGCTGACGAGTTGTGATTTTCTATGCCAGGAACGGCTGTCAAGATCCTCGCCCCAATGGTGAGAGCAGCCTATACTGTGAGGAGAAGGTGCAGCAGACAGTGATACACAGATTTTACATGAGGTGGATTTATCTCTGCTTTAGGTTGATGTATCTCTGATTTAGGTTGATTGATCTTTGCTATTGAAGGGATTCGTTGTTCCAGAGACATGTCCCGAATTGGATGATTTCACCAGTTCGATTGCTGACTCACGGACGCATGGACAGCTTTGATGAGAGGCTGCGACAGATGATGCGACTATGACGTACGTGATCATTATTTGTGTTGCTGTGCCCCTCCTGTTCTTTTGCGCTCTGTACTTTTCCCGCATGTTGCTCGAAACAGAAGAGATTGTCGCGCTCTTTTCGATGCTGTGAGGTGTTGCTGGCTGTTGGGTCATGAAGTTAAGTCCGCTTGCCGTCCGCTGAAGCTTGACATACTTCCAAATCAGAGGGAAACTTGTTGACAACACATTAATTTCTGTCGGGAAAGGCACTTTACATGGACAGAATTCACAGGCCAATCACCGGGCCCCACAAATGCTGGTTCAACTGCTGGGTTTTCCAGGTTTCCCCCTTGAGTTTGGCCCACTTTGACTGGCCCAGATCTCAGGTTTCACGGCGTGCTACGCCGACGGCGGACGAAATTCGTGCAGAGATTAAATGCCATGCTGGAGAAAGCTCTCTGGGTGACTTGACGGCCAGGTCAGTGCATGAGATGCAAAGATAGAAACATTCAAAGGCATGTTCACTGTTAATGAATACTTAAAACATATAAATATATGATATGATCATACTTGTACATAATCTGCATAAAGATCTATTTACTTTTGTACATATGTGATATATGATGATATATGATGCGTATCATCATCCACCAAGGTGTACAGTATAGACATGTATAGACCACATCCCCCATGGTGTCACCCCTCCTGCAGTTCAGCGATGCGCTGAGGAGCAAGATCCTCAAGCAGCAAGGGAAGCAGAGAACAAGCTCAGATCCTGAGCCCATAGGTAACGGGAGTCGATGTGGTTTTTCCAGCCATAGGAACCCCCCAAAATACATAGTTCACTACCTACAAGTGGTTAGTATTCATGATCTGAATGGTTCATGTTTAATTATTGGTTAATGGTTAATGCTTGATGAATGGTGGATGGTTAGTGGTTGATGAATGGCGAAACAATAGTTGACCAATGGTTGAATGATGGATGCTTATAAGTCAAATAATGGTTGGCCAATGGTTGATTTATTGCTAGTTAATGATTGATTGGCCGCTGGTCACTTGTTAAACAATGGTCAGTTCATGCTTATATAAGTGACGATTGGCTACAGGCGAATTGACTGATGCTTGGTGGTCAGATGCTGGTCCCTTTGCTCCGCTGTCGCTGGTTGGGCAATGCTTCAGCACGGTTCGTTGATGGTAATTCGTTGGTTGGTTCATGGTTGATGGATGGATGGGTTTTTTTTGGTGAAATGATAGTTGGTTAATGGTTAAGTGATGTTTAGTTGCACAATGGTTCATTGATGGTCGGTGAATGGTCAATGGGTGGTTGGTCAATGGCCAACGGGTTGGTTGTGAATTGATGACTAGTCAATCGTTAACCCGTGATTTGTAAATGGTGAATTGATAGTTGCTTGAAGGTGTTTGCTCAAAGATGAAGGTTGACGAACAAATTGCTGGTTCCATGAGGGGTTCGTGCCACTTGATGGTGGCTTCGGCTCAGGACCCTACAGGGGCAAGAGCATGTTTGGATTCTCCTATCATGTCAAAAATTCTCGCGACGTAGCAAAGGACGCAGCTTACGCTGCTGAAAGCAAGTGGAGAGAGGCGTTGATTCTTGTGAACATTACAGTTGATGATTGTTTCTTTTGTACTACCATCCTTATCATGATCAATTTTGCACTATTTTGTATAGTCGTTAATCAACTATTGTTGTCCTAGGACCTGTTTACGAATCACTGTCTATGAATTACATTCTGTATTATCCTTTATCCACTTATGATTTACTGTATTTAATTCTTGTTTATGATTTACTGTGCAGGAATTCACTGTTATTTGTCAAAAATGAATTGTATTTACTCAATTCATTCGGACCATTCATTCGGACGCCAAGTGCAGGAGCAGAGTTTGCACGCCGGGATTGGTGTGGGCTATTTGCTGTCGGACGAATTCCTCAAGGTAGCGCAGCTCGGTGCGGTATGCGGCCGTTCTGAACTTGCTAAACACGTGGAGGTCTGTGGCTAAAGGGAGGGATTGGGAGGAAATTTTCCTGGAGATCCTTGGGAGAAAAGACCAGCACAGCAGTATTGACAGAAATTTTTGCCAGAAGTGCTCGCTGAGTCACTGGATAGAACATGTATTGGGGCACATCGGTATGGAGAGTGAGAAAACTTTGAACATGACTCGTAATCTTTTCGGAAAAAGAAATTCTGAGGGCACATTCCTCACCAGTACTCAGCTTCCAGACACATCCACAATGCCTCCCCTTGCTGCAGGCTTTCGTCCCCTTCTCCGGGTAAAAACCTGCCGTTAGGTTCATGTGGCATGACCTCGGATCCCAATCGAACCACTCACTTCCTGTGGATCGGGGGAAGGGGAGAAGGGGTGGGATGGCCGATTCGCACCTTAGGAAGGCGGCCTGTGGAGACAAAGTCCATGACGTGCGGATGCTCAGAGATCTTGATGCGTCGCTGGTGATTCAGCTGCTCAACAATGCCGGTGGAAATAGAAAAAACATCAGCAATGGTCATTCAAGGATCATTCAAGGATCATTGAAGGGTCATTGAAGGGTCATTGAAGGGTCATTGAAGGGTCATTGAAGGGTCATTCAAGGGTCATCAGCAATGGTTCAACGACAGTACTTCAGTTGTTAAATGTTGATGCTTCAGCCCGGTGGGTGACCCTTGTACTCACTTCTTTCGTGTCTTGAGATCTTTATTCTTTTTAACATGCACCGAGCCTGTGTCACTCAGGCGCCAACCTTTCATGATCTGAAACAATACTTCTTCATGCGCAACTCGCCTGTGACAAGTTCTCATCTTTCAGATTCTTTCAGATGAGTTTGTTCAGATCTTCAGATCTTTGGACCGTGATGATTTTGCAGAGTTTCAACATGTTCCAACTCAGGAGACAGTTGGGAAGGCCTTGAAGACACTTTCTTCTACAAGAGCTTCCACCTGACTTGCCCTAGAGACGGGCCTCTTGCCTTAGTGCTGCTGTGCTGCGGTGCTTTTGCTGTGCTGCTGACGTGTCACAGCTTTGCTTCCGAGGCTCAAGGGTGTGGCCCTCACAGATACATTTCCCAGGCGGGTTCTGTGGTGCGTTGTCACCAAATCACCGCTATCAATGGGGAGTTTCTATGAGTTTGTGCGGTCAATGAGGAGTCTCTTGGTTTTTTGTTTGTTCCGAATTTGTTCCCATTCTTTTCCCCAATTCATTTCGTTGGGGCCATGGATAGCCCCTACCGAAGTGGCATTGCAGGCAGCACCGCCAGAAGCAGACGCACTTCCTTTCCTGGTCTTGGGCATACACCATCAGGCCGCAGTGGATGCAGTATTGCTCTGGGTTCAAGTCTTGTTGGGGCTGATCAACTTCCTTCCCAATGTTGGAAACACTTGGGTGCATTTGCTTTCTCATGAGACACTAACCAGTGCCGTGATGACCAACAGATTTGAACAGCTCAAGTGTGGTTACACACGGGAAGCGCATCGCAGATCTGAGAAACATCAAGGGGCTGATCTACAGCAAGGTGAACAAAAGATCCAAAAATCGAAACCGGTTTCACCAAGTGTGTTGACTTTGCAACCAGAAAGCTTCCACCAACCGGCTTCGCAACAAAAGATGAAACATCAGCCTTTGGTTTAACCAATTATGCGGACCATGTATCTCTGAATCATTGATTGAGCAACTGCTTATCAAATCCTGGTTATATCTGCCATAGCTGGTGCCCTACCAACGTGCAGTCTTACAGGTACCACAACTTACCAAACTGGATCCAACATGATCCAAGTGGTACCTAACCAATCCCAAGCGGTGGAACGATGCCCACCCTGACGTTGTCCCAGGCAAGTGAGGAGTGGATTGGATTTTTGGATCCAAAGCACTGGCATCGACCCTGGCAACTTGGCGCCCAGTGCTGTCGAAAACGGCTGCGCATCAAAATATGGAAATCAGATGAATACCAATGATGCATATACAATATATATATATATATGTTTATATATAGATTATATATATATATAAATATATGTGTATAAATACACATACGCATACAGCATCTATTCATAATATATTGAGATGCAAAATTACCATGTTTTGTTGCAAATGCATCGTTTTTAGCATTTGCAAAACGAGTTGGGATGAGTTCTTGCGGCAGTCAGCCAGTACTCAGGCGAGGCGTTTCTTTTCATGTGCTTCTTCGTGAACAACCAGCATCGTCCTTCAGCTGAAAGTAACACCCACAACCGCCACCACAACTCATTTCAGTTCAAGATCCACTAAAACCTACAGATGTATCTCATATGTTTGTGTATAAGATCTCTCTCTCTCTCTCTCTTCATACATTTCTATCTACAAATCATATATGTACACCTCTATGTGAACCTATATGTGTGACTAGTGTCACCTCGCACGGACAGTACTACACTAGGAGTTGCGGTTTGTGTTCGAGGGGTTGAGATGCAGAAGTAACGAATGACGACCGACGTTGAGCCCAGCTGTACCCTTGGGATGCTGTGCCTTGCTGTGCCTAGCTGTTCCTAGTTGCTTCCTGAAGGAACCAATGGCGATGAAGCTGCGGTTTCCCCTCAGCTTTGAGTCATCAACGTGCATTAACGTGCATTAGCCATTATCAAACCACCGTGACCCAACATGAAGCATGATCGATCATCATTCTTGTTGGTCATGAACCATTGAAATGGCATCATTAAGCATACAATTGCCATAGTGGCATATGTAATCCACCATAACATCACACCTCAAGGAGACTTCCATCATCAGGAATCCTGGTGTCTGGCAACATGACTGGCAGCGATGAGCTGGATCGAATTTTCGAAGGCCGCGATGAGCTGGTGACGGATGATGAATACAGCCAGGTGGTTTCTCAAGTCATGAGGGTACTGTCAAATCATCCAGTTTATCTTAACCACGTTTAGATATGTTTGGTGATGAACCATCTATTTTTGGGATTCCCATCTTTTATTTTGGATTCCCTATTTTGAGAAATCACCACGTTGGTGAATACATTGGTGATATCCATTATACTGGTACCAGTGATTAATGATGAATAATGGATACTGATGATTGATACTGGTTGATAGTGGTGGTTGTTGATCCTGCTGACTGGCGAAGGCTCAGGTTGAACTCTGGTCCAAGTCATGCTTTTTTCTGAATCCTGAGACTTTTGCCGCAGGAAACCTCGTTAGAATAGGGTTGCTTGGCTGGTATCACTGGCAGTGTGATGAGTCTTGGAGATGCGAGACGATCAGGATGCGCATAGACAGTGACACTGAGGGACCAGCAGCCCAGAGACTAAGGAAGATGATAGCTCTGCTGGACAATTGGCGAAAGCCCGTGTACTTGACCAGGAGCAGATTTGTGAGCGATCTCGGGGGTTGCCTGATCATTCATATCGTTGATTCCTGAGTTCGGATGAACATTATCCTGTCAGAGTCAGAATCCGTCATGATATTGGGCATCAACAACCAACCAGACAATTTTATTGTTGATCTTTGATGTTTGGTTTGTGATTGGCAATGGGCTAATGACGGTTGACAAATGTAGATAAAGATGAATACTCGGTAAAAGTGGTGATGGTTGAGAACGCTTAGCAATACGGTTGGATTGTGGCCAATGATGTACTTCATCACCTATCGGCCAACTGATAGCTTAGGGTAAATGAATGTTGCCTAACTGCGGCCCGGTCACCCCTGGAAGAAGTTCCAGGATTTGGACCATTTTCGAGCAGTATGTTGCCGTCACCAATCAGATCGAGGCGCCGGGCAGCATCTCAGTGGCTTATAACTTGGACCAGGCGAGTGTGTGGATTTGCCCCATGATTACTAGCCAATTTGCAACCCAAGCAATAACCAAGCACCCCAAGCACCCTAGGTTATGGAGAACATGTTGAAGCTCACTAGCAACTCACTAGCAAAACCGATATATAGTCGGAATTTTCTGTTGCATGGCTGGAGGAAACGAGAAATGGCCATGGATGCAAGTTATGGATGGCTTTCGATGGGTAGAAGGCTTACTTACCTGCGGTTAAGATGATTAATAATGGTTAAGGATGATTGCTAATAATGGTTGATAGTGGTTAATTATTTCTGAGCAATGGCCAATAATGTTAACGAATAATCAACCAATGTCAATAAATGGCTTATTATTAGCCATCATTAATCACCATTGTCCCTTATTAATGGCTCATTGTTTCAGGTCGTTTAATGGTCGTTGATGACCGTAGCTTTGGGATGTCTGTACGACCTGCACGGTGCGAGGTGAAGATCATTCTGCCGAGAGATGCCACTGGATCTGCAGCTGTTCGTCTTGTTGAAACAACGAGGGGCATCACTGGCAACCCCTTAGGGATCAGCTTAAAGATGCTTCAGGGGATTGCTTGTTGACTAGCAACTGATCATTCTGTTGCTCAAAGTGTTGTGAAGTTGGCTTTTGCTTTGAGCTTGTTCGTTTTTGGATACTCTGTGGATACTCGTGTGGGTTGATTTTGTTTGCTGCTGGTCATTGACCTTTGTTGACACGATCGTTCACCATGTGCTGCCCAGTTTGTTGGGTTTGTTGGTGCACCGTGTAGCACGAATGTAGATCTGGGACTCTGAGGCGGAGGCAAATCTCTTTATGGCCATTTCAACTGGAACAGAAACTTGGAATTATTTTCTTGGAACATGGGGGGGAAAATGGTGCATGATGATGGTGGATGCTGCTGCTGCTGATGATGCTGATGATGATGGATGATGGAGGGAACATCTTGAAATTGAAGCTGCTGTTGAAGCGTAGCCGAAGATTCTCGGTCACCAAGGAAGGCATCAAGTCTGTGAAAGATTCTCTGTGCACCGTGAACTCGGCCACAGCAGATGCATGGTCTCCTCAAGACAAGGAGGCAGAAGTTGAGTCAGGAGAAGCATATCCCCGGATTCTCCCCGGATTCTCCCCGGATTCTCTTTCCTGGGTATTTTTTGGACCTATTTTGGATCTGTTCTCATCTATTCTCGTCTATTCTGCTCATCTCTGCCAGGCGATCCAGGCTAAAATTTTGGCCGGATGCGGATTTGAAGAAATCAATGAGCATGTGAGTTTCTTGGCGCAAAGAAGCTTTGATTTCCTGTGCCACCCATGTGCCACCCATGTGCCACCCATGTGCCACCCATGTGCCACCAAGGACAAGTTATGATTGCATGGATTGGGAACGTCGTGCCTTGGAAAGCATTGAGCCACTCAGTGAAGTCTTTCAGCGCTGCCATCTCCAGGTGATTGGAGCAATGCAACGGGTTGTGAAGGGCGAAGATGTCCTTGCAAGTGTTGCTTGGACCGCTTGGAATTCAGATAGCCGCCCCCGGGAGTTCAAGTGATGTCATGTGATGTCTTGAAAGTCTTCCTTGAGACCTCTCCAGACCTCCCCCCTCTGAGGCGCACAAATGGGCAAGCACGAGTTCGCGAATCTCGGAACACCGCGATTTCGCCGAGGATTTGGATTCTTTACAGCACGTCCGATCTTTGCTCTGACATTTCCTGACTTTTTTGGTAAGTCCTTGGGAAAACTCTCAGGACAAAGCCATAGGTTTGCAGCTCTAGCCCCCTGTGGGGTTGCGTGCGAGATGCTCCCCGCAACTGGTTCATCTGCCAGTTCCACCAGCCTTTTAGATATCTCACACATTCTCACACTGCAGAATTCTTTGAAGGGATCTGTTCACAGCCAATCTATCAACCCACCAGAATCTGATAATATTTGATATGTTGTAGATTTGCCATCCTTCCATATCCTTCCCATTTTTGTCCGAGCTTTTTCATGTTTCCCGTTTCCACAAAAATCTTGCATTCTTTGTCAGAGAAATCTCGAATCTTAAGGGTGTTTCTTACGTGCGCAACCCTCAGTGGTTGCAAGTCAGCTTCCAACTTCATTGAGCTGGGACCCTTTTGCAAAGGTGCAGCATAGGCCTTGGGAAGACAGAGACAGCATTGGTAAGATCTGAAACTCAACAACGAGATACTTGATTTTAATTCTGTAAAATTTCGATCCAGGACCCATGGCTTTCTGCGCAGTCGCGAATTTTAGAGATCCGCAGTTGCAACCTTTGCAGAGGTTGACACTTTGCACCAACGTATTTTTTTTGCCGGACCGGCATCGTCGTCATCAAGGGCGTGAGCGATGCCGTCCTGTGCCTGCTGCCGACAACTCTGTGGTGACAAACGTGTTCTTCTCGTTTTCGATTTCAGCAATTCCACCATGACCAAACAGGACACCACTTCCACCCCTTCCGAATTACCATATACACTCCTGGAAGTTGACATGGACCCTCCGAATACCGTTTTGGTAGGGTCCATGTTCGTTTCCAGGAGAGTTTGCAGAGCAGGAAGCACTATGTCCGGTTTTGGAGACTTGGAGTGTCAAAGACACTCATTGTCTTTGTCGTCAAGAAGTCATGCCTTCGAAAAATGTGAGTGATGAGTGTGCAGCATCTTTTCCCTTGTCTAAGTTTCACATCCTTTTTAATCTAAAGAAGGTGATAAGTGATAAGTATAGCGATAGATGGGCCAGTACAGAAACATGAAGCTGAAGCGGCAGCAAAAATTCTGCCAAGTCCACTTGATGGAAGTCACTGAGTCATTCTGCTCTTGAGCCGTCCTCACTGAATCATGTCCTTCAGCTGCCCACCATGATGGTTCATCCCGTAGAAGTTATTGGCTCAACGCAAAGGTTGATGATGGTTCAGAATCCTCTAATGTGTAGTGCGGGTTGATGAAATTTGGCCAACAATCATGGTCAATAGATGTTAGCACAAAAACCTTTCTGTTGCAACAACTTGCAAGATACTGAGACCATTTGACACCTTGATGCCTATGAAACAGGGAGCAGCAACGGAATGACTAGTGCAGTTACGAACACAAGGTGAGCCGGTGCCACCGGTTAGGTCGACAGACCATGGCTACGATGGCTATGAACTTCTGCCATTTGATGGAATTACTCTTTTGGGAAGCCATTCCTAGTAGTCAAGCGCTCTAAGTGCAAGTTTTGAGTTGTGGGTCTGTTCTTTCTTATCTCCCATCCATAAACATCACCAAGCCTGGGGTCTTGAACTCGTCACCGTTCGACACTGAGAAAGCTTCTACATGAGCCTTGAGTTACCCACTTGGAAGTGAAGCCGTGCATAGATTTTTTCGCCCTGAAGCTCCACATCAGTTCCCAAGAGACGGGGGGTCGTTACCAGGTCACCTCCGGTTGGCATGGCGCCATGGCGGCGGCCAACGCTTTCAGCACGAATGGGGCAACGCTTCGCGTCGCGAGGTGGGAAACGCCGATGGTTTGGGGGGTGGGCTCGCTGGTTGATGCTTAGTTTATGATGACTTCATGGTGAATTAATTGATGGTTTGTCAGTGGTTTGTTGCTTGTTGGCATGAATCATGAAGCATGATTTGCCTCTGTTGGCATATTTTTGGGTGATGATAGTTGATGGTGGCAAGGCAAAGTATCAATGGTGGTTGACTCTTCTAAACTGATGGGTGGCAATAACGATTAACAGCTCAGATGGTTCATGATGGTCACTCAGCAGTTTCATAGGGAAAAACCGTAGCACTAATATAGTAATATACAATAATATGTCGTAGGTGCTCACTGGTGCTGGTAATGATCATTGCGAGCATCAGTGCTTCATGGTGGAAAAAAGCATTTACTCTTGAAGGCTATACCATCATTTGAATTTGTTGTTCCCATGATGGTCATAAACCATTATTTGTACAGTATAATGTTACCATTATTTGTTAACTATACCATTTTTTTGTTGCTATACCATCATCCTACAGTACTGATTTCAAGATTTGCAATGCTTCAACAAGCACCATTAGCAACAATTTTGATCGCAGTAGCTCATTGTTACCCAACAATGGCCACCGTTAGTGGTTAAAGGTGGCAGTTACCAACGGCAATAGTTGGATAGCAACAATCATTGGGACCAACTACAACTGTTCGGTTGGTTTGTTGGTTGGCTGGTTGGTCGGTAAACTCTCGGAATAGCTTTGCTTTAATTTCAACACGACTGGCGCAAGTCATGATTTTTTTCCTTTCTGATTTTGGGAAGCCGTCACTATTAGGGGTACACCGTAGCCACAGATCAAATGGTCCAGTTTTGAAGGTGAGATTCAGCCTGCTTTGTGTCCGTCCAGGCCAACTGTTTCGGTCCCTGCAGAGAGCAGGTCGTCGCTTGCAGGCGTTTGCAAATCTTTTCAGTCGGTGCTGCCTTCAATGAGCAGAATAGGAGTCTAGATTGCAGCATCCACATCTTTTTGATTATGAAAAGAATCAAACAAGTTGTTTTGATACAAACTTGAGGTTTTTCTTGCAATGGCAGCATATGGCAGCTGCAAACATTGGTCAGACGATGAGTTTTGGGTTTTAAGAAATCTTCAGAAAACCCTTGAAAACTCATGGCAATTTACAAAAAATCATTGGTTCCCTCATTGGTTTCTCTTCACGAGCTTTTCAAGAAGGGGTGTTTCACTGCCAGGATCGCGCCACCAGCGCAAGACTGCTACGCTTTGGCCCTGCTCAGCCCCATGGCTCGAAGTAGCGGTTCCGTGCAGGTGAAGTGGTGAGCGGTGGTGAATAGAGTAATTTATGCCTGGAGCCACAGTGCTATGGAGACTACCATTTGACGTTTTCGCCAACGATTGTTCGGCAGTAGTTGTAACTCCCCTCAGAAACCATTAAAAAGCGTCACCAGCCAGTATAAACAATTATCAGCCATGATTAATGATTGACCGTTGAGACAACTTGTATTTGTGAGTGAAGTTCAGTATGAGCTGTGAATTACGAATCAATTGCCAAAACTATCTAGCCACACATGTATCCATTTAATTGGGTGATGAGTCAGTAACCAAGAAAGCACGAGGGGCAATTAACCACCATTCACGCAACGATAATTGGTGAACGCATGATTTGACAGATTAGTTTTGATTTTGGCACATGCCAAGATCACCCGTCACCAATCTTCACCAATCATCGCCATTGATCGCCACGCCGCTTCGTATTCATGCATGATCATCACTAGCTACTACATGGAAGAAATCATCCAGCATCACTAATGACCACCCACCAGCCACTGATTCTGTATGTTAGACATCAACGTGGGTCACCATGTACCACTGGGGACCCATGTGAAGCACCGGCAGGTCGCCATCATCTTCCTGGCGGGCCGTCGAGGTCGCGCCAGCTTTGGCGGACCTGGGACGGACGGGATCAGTTGCCGCCACTTGTGGCTGGCAGTGGTATCACTGGTGCTGCTCAGTGCTGGTGAGTGATCACTCACTGGTGAATACTGGTGCTGTCATAACAATCACCAGGAATGACCATTGATCACTCATGATGGTTATGGATTGTTGTGGATCAATGGTCATTCGTAGTGACTAATGATGTAATTCTCTGAAATCAACCAGCAGAATCAGCGATTTGGTGATCTACATTAGTTATACTGGCAAATTCATGGGTAATAACGTTGGTTACTAGTAGTAAACAATAGATTGATTGCAGATCATGGTTGTTGATCACGAGTGTTGACATAGGGGTCATTGATGATTGCTTTGGTATGCTTCATGATGGCTGATGCTTGTTTGATTATTCATTACCAGTAATGATCGTTGGTGAATTATGGGTAGTGATCTACTACTACAATCTTTACTAGGGACCCTCATAAACCATCACGTGGACTGTTCGTGGCTGGGTGGGCCAACCCAATGGATGATAAGGATCAAGAATGATTGACACGACTTTAGAGAGGAGAGGAGAATGCAAAAGTCCAACAACAACATGACGGCTCAAGTGATTCTTTGTGCAACAGCATGCTTAGCCACCAGTATCAATACTTGATGGGTTTAGGGACGTCTAAAGTCACTCCAAATTTTCGCCCATAATTCTATTATTGACATATTTTATTTCATTTAAATCGATACTTATATCTATATGCATATTTCAATAGTGATGTTGCATATATGTCCATGTAAAGGCTAACTCCTTTGTTTTGACGGCTCAAGCTTGCCAAGGCCGGTCGATTGCGGCTTGCACACGCAGAGGTGGGGTGGTCGAGTTTAATCAACCGATTGATCATCATTCACAGAATTATGTCATCCATGGTTCGTGCCAGCGGATCAGCGACATTCAAACAATGAGTCATGACGAGTTGTGAGATACTTATGTGTATCTATGTATGTCCTCATCTTTGCGTGTGATTCTTTCAATATATCATGATATAATATATGATAGAGTAATTATGATTATATTGTATTAATTGTATTCATCTAGTCTATTATATGATCGAGGTTATATTATGTACTCGTAGTTATTCATCCTCCCAGTAACATCTACACCTGCATGATCTTGCAGCGACGGCCAGGTTTGCGCGGCCACTGTGCCTGGAAACTCAGAGCGAGATCCGGAACTGTTCTAGGGGAAGATGACAAGGTGACCACCATCAATCAGAAAATCGCTTGAATTATCATGTTATTAGTGACTATAATTCAAGATTATTTACCTTTCTATCTATGATTAGTCACTATGACTATTCATCATTATGATATGTATTCACTATAATCAGTATGATTATTGTACATCATAATCATTATCATCATGATCATCCGTTGCCGAAAGAGCAGTGAACCCAAGAACCATGCCACTGATGCCGACGGTTGTCAGGTGCCAATCGAAGAGCTGGGTCCTCAGTGACCAATGTCAATATCAAGTGATGAATGGTGACCCACATGACATCAACCATGTGACTGTGCTTACCATGTCAAGTGACCATGGAGGGCTGTAACCAATGGTAAGCACAGTGGACAGTCCCACCATGGAGCTAGCAGGCATTCCTACATCCCAGTGCCGCCAGAGGTGCGGGTACCGCGAAGGTTGCGCCCCATTTTGTGAGGATGGTGCCTTTCTGACGAATTGAAAGGATCAGATCATGAACTGTTCGTTGGGATGGCTACTGTGAATACGTTCGGTGGGGTACAGTACTCCAAGCAACTCGCAGTTGGTGCCTGTGTTCTTGCGCTGGAAAACAGGGCTATGGAGTGTTCGCGACCTATTCTTGAGAATCATTTACGGACATCACATTGTCATTGTCAGTGAAATGGTGTTTGTTGGTTGCTTTCTTTGGACTCACTGGGTATACCTGAACCGTCGTGATTGTTTGAGTGGGAAAATTGCCATTGATCAGCTTCGTGTATTGATGTTCATGGCCACAAGCACATCCCAGGATTCCCCTCTCTCTCTCTCTCTCGCTCTCTCTGGTACAACAAGATACGGCAGGATTCATGGATACATAGCTCTCTTGTGATCGATTGCCATGGAACAATAATATTTTGATCTCAGTTTTAGGGTATATGGATGCTATGTATCCATTCAACTTGATTTCAACCGTGAAATCTGACCATCCAAGATTGACATGGCCATGCGATAGCTGTGTCTTTCCCAAAGCATGGGGCGGGTGTTCACCCGATACACTTATGGTTTTTGTTGGTTACAGTACATCCATGAGACATGACTGATTTGGGATCATCAACCAGGAGCGTACTTGTCAACCAAGATTCTTCAACATTAAGCACTGTGAATCATCATTATCCTTCGTTAGAATTCTTTAGCCATCAGTGTTGTTGGTGAGAGGCCATTAAAAACCAGCAATGAACCACTACTGAACCATTATTTTGCTGCTAATCTTGCACCATAAACCATACTCAACCATGCTCAAACATATTCAACCATAACCATACTCAATCATACTCAACCGTGCCTCCATCATCAACCATGCAAACCAGCCCTGTGGCATTCTTCGGTCACACGTTTCAGGTGTTACGGCAGAAGTTGGGGCAACGATTGGAGGCGAAGGCAGTGCCAGGGAATCAACCAGTGAGCAGCTAAGGAACTGGTTGGTTTACACCGTTGATCTCTGGTTAATGTTGATCTCTGGTTGTAATGTTGATTACTTGCAGGATTGTTGATCTCTGGCTTGTCAAATTTGTAGTTGGTTGGTTTACACTGCTAACAGATTTGTCAGAAGTAGCTGGTTTTGTCACCTGACAGGGCACTGAACCTTTCGTTTTGATGCCCGAGGGAAGAACTGCTTGAGATTTGCATAGTGCCAAGTCGTCAATCACAGTGTGAACCAGCTGCAAGTCACAGCTGGATCCCAGACGATGGAGAAGTGGGAGGAGGGGTGTTGCTTGACTGCAGGCTGCGCTGGTGACCAGTAGCGTATCACCACCAACCAGTCGAGCTTGGCAACCTCACGAACCATCGGCAAGCGATGGCGTTTGTAGCCAGTATTGAACATGCCTAACCGCACGGATATTTACCGCTAAACATCCCTAAAAGATGATGCATTCACTACTATGTACCATTATTAAACACTTTAGTCAGGCTTGAAGTGAAGGGTTAATAACCTCTATCAGACATCATTTTCACAGAAGAGCTTCTGAGGCAGCATGTTGCAAGAACTGGTGCACGAGGAGAAACCCGATCTTTGGGCGGCGCATGTTACGGGCAGTCCAAACGAATGCCAGAGAGCCACAAACGACTGGTTAAAGTTGGAAATGGTAGTTGATGGTATTGTTCGCTGTTTGTCAATGGTGGTTGATAGTAGCCAACAACCAACAATAGTACGGAATATACCAACAAGAATCACTGGTTAGTGAAGGCTGTTGGCTACCCCACTTACCAGGTCAGATTCCTTGCATTTGGAGTACCATGGTCATGGAGAACCACGTTTTGTGGGTCCCAATTTTTGAACCACCGTTTGTGCTGGTGGGGCACCATCTCTTTCAAATGTCATTAAACAAGTGCCTTTGAATGGAGCAGCATGTTCTAAATCTTTCTGCCAAGACCATGTTGGTGGAGAATCCTTCTTTTCGATTACTGTATATAGATCAGGAATTAGATGACTCATATCAATCTACACATATAGGTGCATTCATTCACGATTCATGATGATACAAAAATGTTCCTATATATATATATATATGTAGACATAGAACCATCTACATAGATGACTGATTGACTGAATCTGAGTTACCTACCCGAAGGCGGAAGAGTTTTCTGTTTTTTAGGAGCTTCACGAACTGCGGTGCAGTCTGTCAGTGGGTGAGCCAAGCTTTCAGCAGTGCTTCGCTATGGTGGAGTCGTTGCGGCTATGGTCGATGGTCATGCAATGCTTGGTGGTTGTTGATTTGACGACTTGATGGTCGATGTTTGGCAACTTCTTCATATTGGGATTGGGGATGTTTCCTTCCCAGTTTGCTGATGTCGACACAACATACCACCTTGATGTCCCACAGCGCCAAGGATTCCTACAAGCCTTTCGACCCGGCACGGCGTCGCTGGGTTGGATCTTGGCCTTTGCTCGACAAGGAGATCACCATGGATGAACCGATGTCAAGATGTGGTTTTCCCCTGGGTACCCCACGACATTCGAATGACATGGTGTCATGGAATCATAGGCTGACCACAGGTTGGGTCGCTGTCCAAGTCGTTGCGTCGTGCCCCGACGCAGGAAGAACGTTTTGCGCGAAAATTTCTTCGCGCCGCATCTTTGGCGGGGTTCACTCCGCTCTCTCGCTTCGACCTGGACTGTGGGGGATACTGGCTGTGTCCAGCGATGGGTTGAGACTGCAGGATAGCCCACCTGAGTTAGAATCAATAAAGGTAAGCAAAGTACCTACATATATCTATATATGTATACGTGTATACACCTATATTATGATGATATGTATGTACATGACATGTCTACATGTGCGCAGTTTTGGTTTCTTGGAGATGGTTACAGGGAAGTGCCACAGAGATCCACGGACCTCCCCAGGAAAAAACTCGAGAACTGAAAGCTGATCTTTTGCCTCTTGTCCAACAGGGCTGGGCTTTGGACATTAGCGACTCTTGAACATGGAAAAAAGGTACAATAAACACTTTGCTTTCATAATGAGGGCATACACATATACACACACACACTGATACATAACATTTATAATTGTGATTATATATTGTTAAAGGGCCAGATTCATGACATAGAACACCACATGACACCGAGTTCCAGCTTTCGCCAGAGCTTTCGCACCGTGCTTACTCATCTCAAGTGGTGGGTGGGCTAGGGATCAAGTACTTGGAGAAAACAGGCACAGCAGACAGGGTCGCTGAGTGTCAGGGTACACAAGGTCATAGTAAATTCTCATTGGTAGCGGAGCCTTCGGGCTGCCGTCTAAGATTTAGGACAGGGCTCCTAGTAAACATTGGTTGGTTGAAGTGTTGGACATTTCACAACCTCCCAGTTTTGTGCCATGGCGTCGGAGACGGAAGCAGCGGGATCCAGTGGCGGGTCATTCCCACCTTCAGCCCTGCCATGGAACCAGATACCCAAGTTTGAACCAGGAGTTACTGATCTTCGCATCTACACCAAGAAATTATCCTTCCTCAGGGATATTTGGCCCTCGGAACACCTGCATTACCTTGGACCACGGGCAGCACTTCAGGTGGAAGGTGCCGCATTTCAACAGGTTGCCAGGTTGAAACCGGAGAAGCTCAAGGAGAAGGATGGTGTGAAGTATCTGGTAGAATCCCTGGGTGGACAGTGGGGAAGGTTGGCAGAGGAGGATCGATACGATCTATTTGAGAAAGCTCTTTATCAAACACAACAAAAGCATGATGAATCGAATGATTCTTATCTCAATAGACACTCCATAGCCTTCGAAGACCTACTGGGAAAAGACATCAAGATGGAAGAGGTGAGGGCATACGTGTTGCTGAGGCAATCCACCCTTTCTTCAGATGACAGGAAGCGAGTGATACTGGAATCAGGTGGCAAGTTGAACTTCGAAAGTGCCAAGAAAAACATGCGACTTCTGGGTTCACGGTTCTTTCAGGATCTGCAGAACCAAGGGAAGGGATCAGCCAACAAACAGAAAACGTATGACATACACCAGACTGAGGATTCAGAAGAACAAGCATGGCATGTGACCCCTCTAGAACCTGATGGTGATGATGAATGGGCATTTTCAGTGTTCTTGGAGGAGGGGGACGAAGATGCGATGTTTATCCAAGATTTTGAAGAACAAATTTTGGTTGCTTGCCAAGAATCCCCGGAATTAGCCTCTTGCTTTGTGTCATATCAAGAAGCTCGAGACAAGCTTCGTGAGAAGGCACGGACACGAGGATTTTGGCCTTCCATGCACAAAGGCAAATCCAAAGGACGACCTGTCGGAGGACGCAAAGGCAAGGGCGGGACATGGGCAGGCAATCCGATGGCATTCGGGCAGAAACGCAGGAGCTTAGCCGAACGCATAGCAAATTCCTCATGTAGAAAGTGTGGGCAACCAGGACATTGGAAGCGTGAATGTCCCTTGAATGACAAAGACAAGGACAAGACAGCGTTCACGGGCATTTCCTATGTGGGGGCAGAAGATGATCACCTGAGTCCACGGTTGAGTGATGCAGAAGATGTCATTGATGATCTACCCAGCTTAGCAGAACCATTTCAGGACAAGGGTTGGTCATACATGCAACAATGTCATGGAAAAGGGGCTGAAGTTGATTGTTTGATGGTGTTATCCGATGCTTTCCAAACCCAATTGACCAATCGCTTGCAGCAATGTTGTAGGAGCCACCATGACGAGTCCAGCGCCGCAGTGCTCACCACTTTGGATGATCCGTCCACGGAAATTTTCAACTACGAAGAAGCAGACGGAGAAGCGATCATCGATACCGGGGCAAGTCGGGCAGTGATAGGTGCAGATAGGTTGAAAAGGTTGGTATCTTCTTTACCTGGGGATATGAGAGCCAATGTTCACAAAGTCCCGTCGCCCGGAATCGTGTTCAAGTTTGGGAACTCGTCCAAACTGACAAGTCAGTATGCAGTCTTGCTTCCTCGAAAAGAACGTGGATGGGTCAAAGTGGAAGTTGTGCCAGGGCAGACACCATTTTTGATCTCTAATTCAATTCTTCGAGGATTACGGGGAATTGTGGATGTTGAAGGAAAACGGTTGTGTTTCAAAGGAAGCCCGGTTACCATTCCCCTCAATGAGTGTAGAAGGAATCTTTTGGGAATCGATGTCGTGCGCATGCTCACTGATGCACCAGCACACAACACCGCGCACACACACCAGGATGAAACAATCATGCTACATGTCAATGAGGGAACATGCAGGGAGACACAACATGTCAAAGGACATCCAAATTGCACGCCCACTACACAGGTTGATGAGCCACCATTGTACAGGGATACTGGAAGTCCAGGCAACATTCAACCGAATTCGCAGAACTGTTTCGGAAAACACGGAGAAGAATCACAGACCACTTTTCATGTCATGGAAGCTACATGTTTGAAGCCGCCAAACACCGCAGCCGTTTTTGACCAGACCAAGTCAGAACCTCTCTCGTTGTGTCAACATTCCCAACCGGTGAATCATGGCATTGTCTCGCGATACGACCTACCTGACTCAGGAGTTGAATGTCGAGGCGGATCAGTTTCTCTGGCGTTCGACGACACATGGGGCAGTGAACGAGGCCGATCTGCGCAAACCCCCAGGCATCAAGAACCTCGAGGGCTGGGGAGGTGTGAAGGCACCATCGGGAAAGCACAGCGGGAAGCCATTCCGGCAGATCTACGAGGAGGACCAGATGTACGTGAATCAGCTCTGGAATCGACAGGCAGTCAGCTCGTGGGTTCGCAGCTTCCAACTGTATTGCCGCCATCGACGTGCGGGCAGTCAGGAAGCATGGAAGCGAGCCAAGGAAACCAATCCAGACTGGTGGAAGCAGGACGAGGCCAAGCAAGGACCAGTGACGCCTCGTCAGAAGCCGCTGGCCCCGGAGACAAGTGCACATTCATGGACATTGGTGAGCCCCAAGCAGCCCGAGGGGTACATGAAGACAGACCACAAACGTCGCCCAGAGCCAGAGGAGATCAAGGACGACATGAGCATGGCCGTGGAGAAGAATCCAGAGAAGATTCAGCAGCTGCAGACTCAGATCGCGATCCTGCAGCGCGAACTCAGCAAGGAACTGAGTCAGAGCTCATCGAAGCCGGCCACAAGTCCCGGTTCCGAAGCAGCGTGAAACAAGTGACATTCAAGGATGATCTGGATGCAGTTGTACAGTTTGTAATGAAGGATGAACCAGTAAAGAGGTTGAGTAAATCACAAGAACAGAAGATCCATCAGGCCATTGCAGACATGTCAGTGAACATTCATGAACAGTTAGATGAGATGGATGCCATGATGAGTCATTTGGGACAAAATTTAGGAGGACGAAAGATGACACGTGACACATGGACAGCACCCTCGGTTGACCTCATCGAAGTTTATTGTGATCCAGGCTCGCAACTCACTCAACAGGTAAATCGGTTGGGAGGTAGGGCATTGAGATTCACACGAAAAGATGGTGATCTAGGAACACCGATGGGTATTCAAAAGTTGTGGACGTGGATTTACATGTATGAGCCTCGTCATGTGTGGGTAGCACCCGAGTGTCGTTTATGGGGGAACTATTCCAGATATAACATGGGCAGGAGCTCCAATCTCTGTGAAAGTATCCTATCGCAACGACGAAACGATCTAGGCCATTTGCATTTGTGCAACATGTTGTACATGCATCAAGTGGGATATAACCGACATTTCCATTTGGAACAGCCCCAGGGTTCAGAAATGATGTCACAGTCAGCCTTGGATGAAGCGCGTATGGGAACTCTTCCAGCCACGTTTGACATGTGCCAAGTTGGGAAACTCAAACTTCCAGACAAGGACAAGTATTTGCGGAAAAGAACATGTGTATATACCACCTGTCGAGGGATGTTTTCTGCACTTCATCAAAACGTGTGTCAGAAGGACCATGAACATGGACACATTGAAGGCAAAATCAAACATCAGGGGACATGGATCAACACATCGTCTTATGCACAAGCATACACTTCATGCTTTGCGCGCAAAATCGCACGAGTGTTTCAAAGGGAAGCAATGAACCCTGAATATCCTTTGATAGTTGAGGAAATGATACTTGGTTTGGAAGAACATGAGAAGCCCGAAATGGCACCCGAAGCACTCCGGCTGCGTAAGAGAATGCGAGTGGACGGAAAGCAACCAGCATCTTCATACTCAGGGGAAAATCCTACATGGGATGAGATTTTCAAGCATGTTGGTTCCTTTGTACCTCGTGTTGGAAATGCTTACTACCACGAAGGGGAGGTTCCTGTTGTGCTTGCTCAGAAGTTGGTCCCCGAGATGAAGATCAAAATCATTGTTGCTTGCCGTGGAACCAATCGCTATCGGACTCTTCCTCCCGAACATGGGTCCTTTCCTCTCCGAAAGACTGTGATAGTTGATCGTGAGACAGGGGCTGTGAAGGATTTGGGACCTCCGGAGGAGTGGGTCAGGTTGCCAAAGTTGAAGCAAATCCGAGGAACAGGACCAGCTCGCATGTCGTTGACGCTCTTTGGACAACACGTGACAAATGAAATTGAGAACCCTGAAGTGAAACCTGACCATGGAATTTCATGTGTTGGTGATGGTGAGCCTTTGGTTGATCGGTTGGTTGAACATGAGGATGGTTGGGCCCCTAAGATTGTTCCGAAATCAGGACCTCAATTTCAGCAGCTTTCAAGTGATGTCAAGGGCGACTTGCGGCGCTTGCGCAACAATTTGGGTCATCCAGATCCAGATCGGTTCGTCAAATTCCTTCGGGAAAGAGGCGCTAAACCTGAAGTGGTTGCAGGTGCCAGCGATTATCAATGTGATACATGCATGGAATCCCAGAAACTCCCAAAGCTCTCGCAACCAAGTCGGATTCATGACCAGTTGGAGTTTAATGATGTAGTTGGTTGTGATGGTGCTTATTGGACTAGTGGCAGTGGCTTGAAGTTCCATTTCATGCATTTCATTGATGAGGCTACATTGTTCCATGTTGGGATGTTTTCGGGGCGAGAGTTCAAAGAACAAGTGCGTGCATTTGAGACCTCATGGACCCAGTGGGCCGGACCATGCAAGTTACTTTACCTCGATCCAGCTGGGGAGTATGCAAGTGATCAATGGGCAACATATCTTCAATCAGAGAACATCAAGGTTTCCATGGCTGCTGCAGAGGCTCATTGGCAAAATGGTAGATGCGAAGTTCACGGTAAGATTGTGAAAGGTATTTTGGATAGGATGGACCGTGAGGTACCTGTCACATGCCATGAGGATTTTGTCCGTAACCTTCGACATGCCTTTGCAGCCAAGAATTCCTTGAGTCGGATCAATGGCTTTACCCCGGAGCAATGTCTCCTGGGAAAGTCACGGACATTGCCCGGATCATTGATATCGGACGATGATGCCAGCAGTCACCTTTTAGCTGACAGCGACACCACGGAAGGCAGTTGGTTTCGTGACAGTCTTCAACGAAGGGAGTCAGCTAGGAAGGCGTTTGTTCAAGCAGATAATGACACGGCCTTCCGACGGGCTTTGTTGCGACGAAGTCGGCCAGGTGCTGTGGAATATAGCCAGGGTGACTGGGTCCTCTATTGGCGCAAGGCCAAAGGAAACTCTAGGAGTGAAAGGGGACGTTGGCATGGACCTGCGCAGGTTGTTGTTGTTGAAGGGGTCAAGGTAGTGTGGCTGAGTCACCTTGGAAGAATTGTCCGAGCGAGCCCAGAGCAATTGCGTCCGGCGTCACTTCGGGAATATCAGAGGCTACCAAGAGGCAGTGATGGGGAAGTTATCAATGAGATTCCACGCGGGAAGGGTTTTGTTGAACTTGATGAAGATCCACCTCAAGATGGGGATAGTGGTTATTCTCCTTCTATTGCTGAATCAAATCCTTCATGTCCTCCAACACCTGCCGATGCCTCTCAACCCGAAACGGAGCTGTTCCCTCCTGACACCGACATGTCCCATGAGGAATCACCCCAATTGGAAGATTTGGATGTACCGATGGATCCAGTTGATGTACCAGTCCCAGAGGTTGATGACGGGGAATTAGACGATGATGATGGGCTGTGTGCTTTTGGGGATGATTTATCTATACCTCTAGAGGACCCAGGTGTATGGGAGATCAATCTATGTGAAGCTACGGGTCAACATGAAGAATTTGAAGATGAGACTTCTGAGAAGCATGCATACCTTGCCCTGACTGAACATGTTCTCTTGGCGTCCACGGCACGAAAACAGAAGGTTGAGGTACAGTATCGAAGTTTGAATGGTGATGACAGAAAGATGTTCGATGCTGCCAAACAGAAAGAGATAAAGGCCTGGATTGACCATGGAACCGTTCAGAAGGTTTCCCAAGGAACTTTGAAGGCTGACCAAATCCTCAGGTGCAGATGGATTTTAACATGGAAGGCACCGGAACCAGGAGGAGTTGAACGACGTGCTAAGGCACGACTCGTTGTCTTAGGGTTTGAAGACCCACAGATAGACTCCATCCCTAGGGATGCACCGACATTGTCGAAAGATGGTCGACAACTCCTTCTGCAACTGGTTGCAAGCCGATCCTGGTCCCTGCTTAATTTTGACATTTCCACGGCCTTTCTTAAAGGCAAGGGAGATGGCCGCAAACTAGGAATCCATGCACCAAGTGAACTTCAAACAGCCTTGAAGATGAGTCATCGTGACCAATGCTTGTTGAAAGGGGGGGCTTACGGGAGAATTGATGCACCATTTTTATGGTATCGTGAATTACGGGGTGTTTTGGAATCTTTTGGTTTTGTTGTTTGTCCTTTTGATGGTTGTTTATTTGTTTTGGTTACAGCAGATGGCTCAGGGAAACCGATAGTGCGAGGTGCATTGGGCATCCATGTCGACGATGGCTTGGGGGGAGGCGATAGTTATTTCAGGGAAGTTTTGGAGCGACTCCGATCAAAGTTCAGTTTTGGTGCTTTCAATGAGCATGAGTTTGATTTCTGCGGGGTCCATTACAAGCAGTGGGATGATGGAACCATAGAGATGGATCAGCGTGAGTATATCAGGAAAATCGAACCCATTGAAATTCCCCGGAACCGTCGCCAAGAACCTCAGGCTACTTTAAGTGACATGGAACGGCAGAATCTCAGAAGATTATGTGGGAGTCTTCAATTTGCTGCAGTACATACACGTCCAGATCTGGCAGCGAAAGTAGGACAATTGCAATCCTGCATTCCTAAGGGGCAGGTCAAAGACCTCATGGAAGCAAACCGAGTTTTGTATGAAGGGAAACGTCATCATGTCTGCATTTTGATTGTTCCAATTCCTGTAGAGGATTTGACATTTTTTGCGTTTTCGGATGCTTCCTTTTCCACGAATAGCGACACGACGGCACGACAGGGGACATTGATATTTTCCACTGACAGACACATGAACAAGAATCAGAAGACAGTTGTTTGTCCAATGGCTTGGAGCTCAAAGAAGATTCCCCGAGTTGTGACGCCCACTTTAAGTGCAGAGGCAATTGCTCTAAGTTCAACGTTGGATCGCCTAGGCTTCATTCGTGTATGCTGGGAGTGGCTTAAAGATCCTAGCATTGATTGGTCTGATGTGGATGCTGTTCTAAAAGGGGCACCTGTTTGTAATGCTGTTACAGATTGCAAGTCGGTTTTCGATGTATCAACCAAGAACGCACCACCAAGTTGTTCCGAACACCGTACAGTTCTCGAATGTCTTTTGATCCGTGAACGGCTGAAAGCAAACATCTCTCTTCGATGGATCAATTCGCAGGCGATGTTAGCAGATTCTTTGACAAAGAGCATGGGCTCAGGGTTGTTGCGTGAGTGTTTACGTATGGGTCGTTATGCTTTGTTTGATGAAGACGAAACCTTGCGACATCGGGCCTCGAAACGAGAGAGATTGAAATGGGTCAATGGTGGTGAACGTCATGAATCTATTGGGAAGGACACTGTTGAAGATTCTTAAAAATTTTTGGATTTTTGATGAGTGTTAAAGGGCCAGATTCATGACATAGAACACCACATGACACCCAATTCCAGCTTTCGCCAGAGCTTTCGCACCGTGCTTACTCATCTCAAGTGGTGGGTGGGCTAGGGATCAAGTACTTGGAGAAAACAGGCACAGCAGACAGGGTCGCTGAGTGTCAGGGTACACAAGGTCATAGTAAATTCTCAATATATGATTATGTATGTATCTATGAATTTATTAAATCTGTTGGGAAATGTTTGATATCCACACGTGCGTATGCTATAGACAAAGGCATGTACTGTGCACCAGATGTGTGTGTGCTTGGGTGGTTCCTGTGTCCAGCAGATCTTTGCCCACCAAAATGGTTGGTTCCCTAAATAATGGTCAGCACAGTCGCTTGCCCGGCAAGGTCTTTGCCCGTGACCATCAATTGGGATCGTCTTGACAGCCGCTGGATCGAGACGTTGCTGGTGGAGGGAGACCAAGCAGTTCCTGAGGCACGCCCACCGTCCAGCGGCTGGTGATCTCAACCACCGGTGAATGGTGAATGATTGATATGGCTCCTGCAATATTCTTATGCTTATTATTTATCATCCATAGATTCTGATAGATCGGATCTGAGCTCAGCACTGATGAATGGTCAACGACTGCATACTCTTGCAGACTATTGCTGTTCGGATGCTTGCTGATTTCCCCCTGGGATGATCCACAAGGAGGCCCTATATCAACGTTTCCAATGTCGTGGATTCCATGAGGCCCTCAGCGACTTTGGTGGTTACGTCTTAGCACTGAAGCGCGGCCTGGCTGTGGAACGGTGCAGTGGCCGGCGGGAAACTCAGTTGCTGAACGCTTGTGTTCGTGTGGTGCCTGGTAGATACTGGTGGATCCTGGTGGATCCTGGTGGATCCTGGTCCTGGGTGTATCTGCAGCATTTTATCACAGTGGTGATAGTGGTGATGGTTGTTTTCAAAAATCAAGGGCGTAGGAGAACCAAGCAAGATTGGTTGCTTGTGATTCGTCCTCTGATCCACCATCATAAGCCATTGTGGGAAGCAGCCAGCCGTTGCAAGGTTGGTGATCGAAAAACTGGAGTGTTTGCAATCACAGTGGCTGTTGAGCAGCTTGGCGGTCGGCGGATGAATGGACTCTGTGGATACTGAACAGTGTCCCGTTTTTTTCGGCATTGGTTGGCTGCCTTTCTTCGCCTCTATTGGTAGCAGAAATGCCTTTAACATCATTAGTTTCATCTCAGAAATGAACCAAATGCGAGCAGTGGAGATGTGAGCACACAATTTTTTGAGATGGTACCGATGGGTCACAAGCACCGCTACATGGGCGGGACACCAACTTTGCGAGTTGACACTGAAAATGTCTTGGGCCCGTTTGCATATAATCTAGTTCTCCATGACATCTCAAGGATGGTATGGGTAGCCAGAAGATAGGCATTGTACATGTGATAGATATCCATCGGAGATGGTAGATGTTCGCAATTTACAAAGGACTTCTCTCATCGTGGAGAGATGTTGAAATCATGGATCCACAGAATCGTTGTATCTCATTGATCCTGATACCTCGACGCAACTGGGATCATTTTTGAATCGCTTCACCGATGACTTGCAGGCGTTGGTAGCCTCTTGCAGTCCTTGTTGCGCAGCACCTCAAAGCTTTGCGTGAAGGCGGGAGAACTACCATGAGACAGGAAACTGTTGGGGCTTTGCTTACAGTAAACCATAGATATGATGGTTGAAGCTTCCACCACTTTCTGAGCTGGATCCGGTTGGATGATCAGCTCACCAGAAAGCTGTTGGTCGGCGATGATTGGTGTAGTTACCCTGTTGATTCCAGTATGAATACCACACTTGATGATTAATTTGTAGTGATGCTAGACCATTATAAATAGTGATGATCATTATAAGTAGTGATGATTGATTACCGTAATATCCCTTTCATCCCACTATCAATATGATATCTCACTTGTTATCAACCAGTGATCAGGACCTCGTTTGTCATACCTGTCAGTTTTGGTTGACTTCCCCACTTTTGCAAAGCACTAGTTGGCTCAGTAGTGCGTTTCATGTCCCTACCCTTTGCGTCGAATCCCCGCTGGTGAAGCTTTAGCCTGGAGGCTACCAGTGGAGTGATGCCAAATTTGTAAACATGGAATCTATTCTAACCATTACCACACACGTCAAAATCCATGACTAGTTTTCAACCATCATTAGCAGAATGACCAGTGCATATCATGATTATACCATCATATCTGATCCATGTTCACCAGGAATTTGTGATCATGAATGTTTATCAGTTTGTTGTGATTGATGTTCATCAGTTGTTCATCAGTCCAACTCTTTCGTGTGTCAGGCTTGGCGCGTGGTCCCGGTTCAGACAGCTGGCGCTGGTCGGTGGTCAAGCTGGTTGCAGCTTGTGGTGAGGGGACCAGCCGAGCCGACATTCATGGGATCTAAGCGACATATCCCATGATTGCATAGATACCTATCATGGGATGGTAACAGTTTTTGTGATTTGGGGGACATGAATGCATGGCATTGATACCTATCCCAACATATATACCTTCTTCATCCTTGGGATTTTAGCAAGCACCGCTGCGTTTGAGTGATAGCAATCCACACAACTGTGAAGAGGACCACAACGGTTCAAGAAACGCCCTTAGGGATTCCCACCTCAAGAACGGTGTTTTGTGCTTCAGATGTTCACATGAAACTGCAACGTGAAACTAAGCACAGAACCAGGTGCAGTTTAGACTCCCAACAGACGGGTCACTGCTGAAGCTGCGTTCCCCTCAAGTGATCCGGAATGCCCATTGTTGAGCGGTCGATCCAAATATTTACTGTAGCCATTCAAAACAATATTTCTCCAATGAAACTGATGCATTTTCCATTTAGCTTTCATTGCTTTCAGAAACCTTTTACTACAAGGTACTGCAACTAAAAAAAAAGATGGTTTGAGAGATTTGGAGGGTCATGTCCTTCAACCGTGATTAGACATTGCAAATGGGTAACGCGATGCCCGCCGACACCGCCAGGGGATGGGCAGAGTCTCCCCGAGGCAAGGCCTTGCAAGAGAAGTTGAGGCGGGTGTGTGTCGTTGGTGGGTTGCGTTGGCCCGTCAGTACTCCACCAAGAGTTTCAGAAAACATTGGAAACGCGGTGGTCAAATGGACCAAACGCTAAGCCACAGCATGAAGAAACGCTCCAGCTGTGGTGGCTTATCACATGTGGAGTTAGACTAAGCTTGATTGATGAAGGTTGGTTGAGCACGGTTAAGGTTGAAGCCTTGGTTGGTGCATCTTGGAGATTCAGAGGTGGTCAGCTCCAGGGGCACAGCACCTGAGGCGTATCAAAGCAGCGGCGGCACGTGCGGCGCAGTTGGCCAAACAGCTCTGGGAAGCCGGGCGAAGCATCCGCATGCGCCTCTCGAAGCGAAGCTGCCGATCTGGGATCTGGTGATCTGCGAAAAATTGAAAAATTGGAAAGGCTCAAAGGAGATATTTTGATATTCATCGACGATTCATCGATAGTCAACTGAGATATTTTTGAGACATTGGATCATTCATCATCATTCATCATCATTCATCTTTTTTCTAGTTATTGAAAAACGGCCTTTTGCGGCGTATTTCTGGGCTTGCCTCGGAAGTTGGTAGCTGGGCCATCACCGTTTGAAATGCCTTGACTGGACACATTTGGGTTTTGCCAAAAGGATTGGTGTCTCAATATGGTTGTCAAGTAGCATGGATCGATCATCAAGCCTCAATTTTTCGGATAGGGAATCACGTTTCTTCGTACAAGATTTTTTGGCCATGCCCGTATTGCAGATTGGTTACCTTGAAGCCCCTCAATGCCCTAGTGGACCACAAGAAAGTGCTTCTTGCGCACTGAGGCATCTCTGGAATGCAAGTCTTGCGCCGCCTTCAACCAAGCTCTTACCGTGCCGTGGTGGCAGATAGGGCTTACAGAGACGCATTGCTGGCGTGTGACTTTTGCTTTGAGATGTTTCTCACAGCATGTCATCCTTTTTGCACTTGGTGAAGCGGCACTGTGTGAGTCCGGAGGCTGTTGAGCATCGAACAGACTAATTGATGAAATGATTAACCAAGTCTTTCTTTTTGTTGCTAAAGGAATCATATTAATTAGCCATTATCAAAGAAATACATTCGCAGGCAATGCTTTCTTTGTTTGAGCCAGTCAAATATACTCAGCGGAACATGGTGCTGTCCATGAAGTGAGAGCTCCTATGCGTTCAAACAACGATCAATATTGGAACTGAAACCATGGGATTATCCAACAAAAAATGCCTATAATCAATAGAAGTGAATGCTGCTGATGATCGCCAAATCAACTAACAGCTATGTAGACATAATTTCATATAATTGTGTATGTCGATAAACGGAGGCCCCCATGCACTAAGAAACATTTTTTTTCAATAGGGAGACCTGTCATTTGGCATGCACGTCCATTTCAGGAACCACCTATTTGAATCAATACTGGATTCTTGCGTGTACACGCATCTATCTACCCAGCTATATACTTATCTACCTACTGGACCGCCTAGTATGTACCAACCTACCTAGCGAGCTGGCGAGCTATTTTTCAAAGTATTTGACTATTTGTCTATCTTTCTATCCGTCTGTCTATCTCATGTATATTTACTTATTTGTGAACCTCACAAAAGCTAGCCTTAGCCAGCTGGAGTACCTTTTGTCTTCCAAAGATTGTTGGAAGTGCAGCGGACGTTCAATTCTTTGTCAGCCAGACAAGTCCGTCATCACTCCCCCGAGTTCTCTTTCTTTACCCCTTGGCTTTAAGTTTCAGTGATCCACCAATGATGATTTTAGAACGGTGGAAACTTATCATGCCATTTACCGCGTGCGAACGGTGGAAACTTAGCACTTCGAACATTACTGCGATGCCACGATGCCACCAAGGCTATGCTCAGTGGCTCTTTGGAGACGTCCTCAATGAGCGTTGGTCCACTGAGCGAGCAGCTCTCATCCAGCGCTTGGCTCGTGCTTGGGAGTCAGAGGCAGACGACCACCAGACTCTCACCAGACCATCAGACCGTGATTCATCATCATCATCATCATCATCATCACCAACATCATCATCATCATCATCATCATCATCATCATCATCATCATCATCATCATCATCATCATCATCATCATCATCATCATCATCATCATCA
>VSDK01007245.1:22075-60057 GCA_009767595.1 Symbiodinium kawagutii | reverse complement strand
CATCATCATCATCATCATCATCCTCATCATCCTCATCATCATCATCATCATCCTCATCATCCTCATCATCATCATCATGATCATCATCATCATCATCATCATCCTCATCATCCTCATCATCCTCATCATCCTCATCATCATCCTCATCATCCTCATCATCCTCATCATCCTCATCATCATCATCATCATCATCATCATCCTCATCATCATCATCCTCATCATCATCATCATCATCCGCATCATCATCATCATCATCCTCCTCATCATCATCATCATCATCATCCTCATCATCATCCTCATCATCATCATCCTCATCATCATCATCCTCATCATCATCATCATCATCCTCATCATCATCATCATCCTCATCATCATCATCATCATCCTCCTCCTCATCATCATCATCCTCATCATCATCATCATCATAATAATCAACACCAACATCCTCCGCCCAAGAAGAATCAACGAGAAGCAAAACAAAAGCAGCAACGGCGACCCCAGCGCCTGCCACCTGCTGTCGGACAGGTAGCTTTGCGTGGCCAAAGTCTGAAGCCACCGCCTGTGGAAATCTCGAAGACGGCCAAAGAGCACGGACCGCTCCGGGGTTCCAAGCTCCAAGCTGGAGCAATTAGACGGAATTACGCAGCCTCGGCATGCAATATGTCTAATGATATCGATTACACATATATACATATACAAAGAGAAATATATATGATATAATTCTATATATATCACGAAAGCTGCGTTCAGCAGCTCGAGTTTGGGTAGCGTTAGCTAGTTCTTACCTCTTGGGGGTTGGGGGGGACGGTCAGCAGGCCAGCAACGTGAATCTCACGCAAAACCCCCCCCCCCCCTTGATCACCCTGGGCTCGATTCCCCCATCTCACGCACCCCCCCCCCCGCCCCTCCCCCTTGATCACCCTGGCCTCGATTCCCCCCAGGGCGCTGTTGTTTGGGTCGTCAAAGGAGCTAAAAACTTGCAAAAACACGTGTTCTTTTGCAACTATGAGGGCCAAAAGCCCTCAAAGAAACACCTTTTCTGGCATAAATAGAGTTTTTCCAATGCATGTCTTACCAAGTAAATTCTTACCAACATGCCAAACAGAATCCTACCAACACGTTTTTTTACCAAAGAGATCTTTCCTAACACATTTTCTTACCAAACCCATTCTTGCCAAACAAATGTGACCAACACATTTTCTTACCAAACAGAATCCCACCAATACATTTCTGACCAATCAGATTCTTACCAACCCATCTTTTCCCAAAAAGAAATCACTTCGTAACTAAACTTCTTTTGACAACCTGGCAGCTTTCGTTCACCCCCCTTGGATCTCAAGTACTTGTATATGCTTAGCGCCCCTGTGGCGCCTACATTTTTACAGAATAGCTGATAAATGTTTTAGCATGTTTGTTAAGTCATCCTATGTTATGTCAATGTGCCCACCTGTGCATCTTCAGTAGTACTAACAATAGTACTGATAATTATAGGAATCGAAGGGAATACTTGAACATGCCTGGTTGATTTTATTGTTATACAACTAGTGGAGATAAGAGCCCATATTCATGGAAAAGAATGAAATATGGTTTTACTATGGATTGAAAGTGGTGGTACTTATGGTAGCACTAAATGATAATGAATGTAGTATTAAGTATGGTGTGTGGAACCTTGAGATTGGCTTTGAAATTGTGTTAAAGTAGCTCATGGAAGCTATGGAAGCTCACATGTAGGTGGCTTCGCTTGAATATGGTGCAGCAACAGTTTCCAGTTCAACTGATTACCTTCCAAAATATAAGCGGTGAAGTAATAGCATTATCAGCAGTCGTATTAGTAACAGCAGTAACAGGAAGCATAGAAGCCGTGCTGATACCAAAAGTCCCAATACTAGTAATCGTGTATAGCAGATATGTTTCGATTGAGAAGATGGCCGGCCTGTGCATGTGATGAGCAAAGGGCATGCTTATTGTTCACTATGATGACGGTATGGGCAATTGTTGATATTAATGAGACAAATTGTACTTCATGGTGTGAAAGAATCTATGAAATCAACGCGTAATACTTTTCAAAGCATGTGGTTGATATATAATAATACGGCAAGACTCCATGGCGCACCTACCCGTGTGCGAAGTTTGACAAGGAAGGAAAATTCGCTCCCAAGGAAGCACCAGCCGCTGCAGAGTGCCATGGTTGTTTGGTCAATGGGAAATTCTGTGGAGGCGCAGCCGAATTCCTGAGGACGGACCACTACCAGAACATTCGCGCATGGTTGTTGCAAATAGCACAACGGCCTGCTGTCCAGCGGGTTGCTGCGCTACACTCTCGCGTTGCAGGCAGCGGCCATCTCGCGTTGCAGGCAGCGGCAGCCGTGGTTCGAGTAATGGGTTTCAGCAACCCCTAAGTATGACATACTTCAGAACTCCTTCAATTTCTGTACCTCAGACCGATTTTGGATGATTTTGGTATCCAACGCGTGTCGGCTCGGAATGAGCATCCACCACTTCTTGTTGAGATAGGTTGCGTTGCCGGAATCAACGTGTTGACCGCTGTAAGACTTGATGCATTTCACGCGTCGTGACTGATGTGGTGGTGGATCCGTTCTCGTAGTCAGGGTCCTGAAATCCTTTTAGGATAGCGCTGGCTTTTTGCTTAGAACCCTAGTGAAAAAGACTTGTTCATCGATTCCGCTAGGCTTCTTGTTCTTGGTTCTATGCGCAGGTTTGTTTGGACGTTTCCAACTATTTTCCTCCGTTCTGAACCACTGGCTTTTGCTTATGAAATTTCCTGGCTTCTACACTGTGCCTGTTGAACTTTATGTGATATTGTTTTGCTTTCAGCTGGTTGAATTTGATTGAGGCTTTCTCCATGGTGACCAATTCTTCTTCTACTTGATCAGCTTAGGCTAAAAGCGACAGCCCGTCCTGGTTCATCCCGTTCTGTTCAAGATTGTCATAGGTGTCCCTTTCCTTGGTCCAGTCATCTCTAGTCCATCTCGTTGGTGATTTCTTCCTGCCCAAAGCCAGCCTGTTTCAGTCCCTACCAACCAGACATTCAGAGTCAACTTCGGAAAGCGCCAGCACATCCCACTGAGCACAGGCTGCCAGCAGCGCGGTATTTGCAGCAGGCTGGGCCACACAGAAAGCCATGGCATTGTTCAATGGACGTGTTCAAGTGTTGCCCATCAAATAATTGCATCTGCCGCGCCTTCTCTGCGCACTTCAATGCTTCCTCCTCAAAGACACTTTGATGTTAAGTTCAGTTGAGTCAAAGAACAAAAATAGAATAGTTGGGTAGCTCAGTGACAAATCGTTAGAAGCGTTGATAGTCATTCTGAATCGCCGTGATATAGCAGATTACCTCAATACATATGTGCGTTATCGCACGGGGGCGCCATGGGAAAACCGTTGAGCTAAATTATGGCTCATCAGCAACCTTGTGCCAGGACTCCAAGAGAGGTTGGATATGGCTTTGAGAAGAGAAGGCGTGGCAGATGCGATTATTTGATAGGCAGCGCTGGTTTGATACGTTGGATGATGGCTCAGGCCACAGCCAATTAGTCAGGACGGAATGGATAACGCGGCATTATGGCGGTCAATTATGGCTTATCAGCAACCTTGTGCCAGGCATCTACCGCGCCAGACTATCTGCAGCCGTGGCAGGTCGTCAGGCCAGACCGATTTTTTGAGCCTTTGCGCTACATTGTTGCGGTTTTCTTCAAGAAGAATGAATGCATGCTTTATCATGCTTTCGTCCCCTACCCTGGCCTCAAGTCAATCCATCCCTGGCAGGAAAGCCGACTAATGCGCAAAATTATACAAGATTGGCAATCGCCGGTTATGGAGCGGCGATTGCAGGCTCCTGGGGGGGGCAACCCCCGGTCAGGTTCATACTTCTTGTTCATGATGCCCGGTTTGTTTCAGAACGGTTTAGTTCAATAAACGGTTCGGTTCCACCGGTTCGAGTTTGATGACATGTGAGTTGATTTTGACATTACATCAACGCCATTGCCAAACGAAGCCAAAGCCCGAACCGAACCGAAGCCATGCTGAGCCAGGTGGAGAGCGGTGAGATGGCAATTTTCTTGCAAGATCTACAGACGAAACTTGCTTGCGCGTATTTTTTCCTGCGCGATGCCTTTTTATCTGGCACGATCCGCAGCGGCGCGAAAGCGCCGAAATGGTGCAGCTCATGGAAGACCTGCGCGCGAAACCTGTTTCCGCTTTTTTTTGCGCCCCCACAAAAAAATTAGTATCTATGGAAGGGGGCGGCCGAAGGCGCGCCTAGTTGGAGCCCCATGGGGGGAAAACAAAAATTGGATTCGACTTATTGCGCGCATCTTGCGCAGACGTGGGCTGCAAGTCTTGTATGTTGGAGTTCTACTTCTACTGTGATTCAGAAAAAAGACCCGCGTTCCAACCTTGACAAGATCGCGCGTGAAAACCAGTGGGGAAAACAGAAAGATACTTAGGCACACCTAAGCGGCGCCTACCCAGTTCCATGGGGGAAAAAGAGGCTTTGCGTTACCGGGCATACCTCTCACCTTCCTTTGTAGCATTCGAAAAAGGAAAAAGAACCCTGGGAAAATTGTTTTTGATCGAAAATTAAAAAAATTTGGAGGAAAATTGAAACAGAAAAAGTGGTTTCGCCAAAAAGTTTCGTTTTTTGGTTGTCCTTGTTTTTTTGGTTATTTTTGGTTTCCCTGATATGGTGTTTTGGTTTTGGAGATTGAAAAATTGGAAAAACCTAGGAAAAATTGTTTTTTTCATTCATCAAAAAAACTAGGGAACCGTTAGTTTTTCAGCCCCCGAAACTAGAAGCCAAACACCGTCGCAGGGAAACCAAAAAAACCGAAAAAATGAGAGAAAACCAAAAAACCAAAACCTTTTGGTGAAACCATTTTTTCAATTTCAAAAGATGGTTTTTTGATTTTTGGGTTTTTGAACAGCCATTTCTTCCTAGGTCTTTTTTCGTTTTTCAACCAAGAACGTTCCTTTTTCTAAGTTTTTTGTTTTTCAATCAAAAACAATTTGTCCCTAATTTTTTCATGTTTTCAATAAAAAATAATCCTGGCCCACGGCCAAATTTGGCTACCAAATAGTTTGGTTTCTGTTTATGATGTTTTTTGAATTATTCTTTGATAAGAAGCCATTATATGCATTTTGATATGGTTTTTACGATGTTTTTACATTAGTTTATAGTTATTATCATTATTATTTTTATTATCATTATTACTATTATTATTAGATGTAGTACTGACAAGTGTACCTCAATATATTGAAAAATCTAGGCGTCAGAAGGGGCGCTAACAATATATTTTCATGTACATATACATATATACAAATTTACACATATATATATACAAATATTTATGTGTATATATATATATGTATCGATTTACATCTACACACACACATATATATATATATATGCATATGCACATTTATGTCTCTATACATATTAAATAGTTCTACACATAAAAAATATTTATAAATCAAAATTTAAACATTCATCCGCATTTGTAACACGTTTGCATTTGTTTCAAACTCTTGGTGTTTCAAGAGGTTTCGGCATCTGCACTTGGATCGACGTCGGGACGCCAGGAAGTTATGTGGAGCGCGTGGCGGTGGAGCACGTGACGTCCTTCAGTTTGACCACTTTGTTGCAGCACGCGGAGCTGCAAGAGCCGCAGTTCCAGGTGCCGAGGGGAAGGATTTAGCTGGCTATAACATGTTGTAGCAGCTACATCCACTAGCATGCATTCTCTATGAACTAATCATTTCAGCATCAAACATCGCCAAAGAATAATCATAATCCATGAATTCAAGTAACCATTACATTAATGATTTCAAGCATCAAAACCACCATCCACCAACCCCTCCACCAACCCCTCCACCAACTCCTCCACCAACCCCTCCACCAACCCCTCCACCGAATCCGCTGCAGGAAATCCTGGTGGCTTACCGCTTGAAGGGCGACACCGTGGCCTCCGACCAGCCGCCGCCACGTCGGCAGATCTGTGTCCGGCGTTTCTATGAGGTCGCCATGAAGGAGACCCAGCGGTGCTGGTGGGCCACCTGCAATGCCTAGTGGGATAGCGGCAGCTCATTCCTATGGGAACATATGGGAACCATGGATGATGGGAAGTATTGCCATAGATTGCCATACATGATCTCTTTTTGAGTTGCGGAAGTACTTGAAATAGTCATGTATGGTGGAGAAGGACCGCCTTACAACCTTCCCGACGTGATCATGTTTTGTGAGACAACCCTGTCAATGTCGTGGCAACACCGTGGACACGCACAATGAGACTGGTTGACCAGATCTCTCTGTGGGTTTATTGTGGGATAGTGTGTGACATTATGCAAGGTTGGGATCGAGATGAAAGGATCAGAAAGGCATTGACACATTTTGAAAACACAATGATTGGGCAACTCGTGGTGCAAGGGATCGACAGCAAAGTGTGTCGTAGTGAAGGGACGATGTCTTTTTGTGGACATGCGTCTTGGCAATCGCATACTGGGAGGGTTCTTGAGGGGCAACAAGCAAATTAGAAACATGTAAAAATTGACTGTCAGCATATCCGAATACCCTGGCCGCTGGAGGACATCAAGTTGGTGCTTCCGCAAGAAGCATGGCGAGTGCGTGGAAGACCCCTGGACATGATAAGGCTTGGGGGAAGCCTCTTCTGGCTTCAAGTGTTTGAATATCATTAGTCATCAAGTCTTTTCATCCCCTATTTTGCGGTTCCTCGTTTATGATCCCTGATTTCAGTGCTGATCAGTGCTGACATTTTGTGTTCGCAGTCAGTTGTCATACTCAAGTCGTGATACGTTTGCCGCTTCTTCTTGGTCACAATCTTCTACTGTTCATCCTTATTGAATGTTATTGATAATCATGATTTGCTAGTGATAATCATTAATTATCTCCTCTTGCTGATATTGATGGAATCACTTCTCGCCATGGCCACCAGGGCAGATCTCCTCACCATGGTCGGCCTTCTGAGCGTGTGTTCCCATGTCCTGGTGAACACCAACAAGTGCTTTGGCCAACATGTGGACATGGGGAATGGATGGGAATCGGTCATATTCAACTACTAACCTCAACTTGGGATGTCCAGAAATTCTCGCGCCATCCTTTTCTGCATGTTGGATGTCCAGAAATTCTCGCGCCATTTGCATGTTCACAGAAGGGGTTTCCTCAGTGTGATTACTGATAGCTTGTTCGTGATTGTGGAAAGCATCAGAAATGATGTCGAAGCCCTATCTACCACCAGATACGAGTCAAACATCGATTACATTTATGGCTAGTTCCATCTTACTATCCCATTCATCATAGGATCTTTGGCATCAGAATCTATCCATAGATCTTGCTTGACTTCATTTTTCTTCATATCATTCACAGGATTTTTGGCATCCATATCAAATATCCAGAGTAAGTATCACAAGTATCACATATCATCATTTTACTCTGGATATTTACTTCGATACTTCATCCTCATCTTCTTATCCTATGCGAATCATAGGATGTTTGACCGCTCAGGTGGCTGGCAGTCGAGCCTTGGCTGATAGACCGATGCCTCGAGCCGTGACGTGACTTCCCCGCGCCACCCGTTGCGCTCGCGCAGGTGCCTGTGGTCCTGTTGAGCGCCCGAACCTACGCCAACTATCGGAGTCCCTGGGCCTAAGCTGGACTTGCAATGCTGCCCAGTTGGCGAGAAAGGTCACGTTCGATTCTGATGCCAAGAAGATTTGATTGACTCCAGTTATACCAAGAAGATCTTGTTCATTCTTGTTCATTCCAGTTTTTGCTTGGATTCAGGAGTGAAAGTTGGTTCGACGCGAGCTCAGCATTGCCAAGAAGAGTTCACTGCATCACTATTTTGTACTTTATTGTTGCAACTTCTCAATTGGAAACAGGAAATCCCGGATTGCTTCCATGCTCTTCGACCACTGCTTGGACAAGGCTCTTTTATGAAAACAACGTTGATTGACTCATTGAAACAACTTCTACAAACACCATAGTTTCTATGTGTTTCTAGTTTCTAATTCAAAATGGAAAACAGAAAACCACAGTTTGTTTAAAGAAGTTGCTCTGTGAAGAAGTTTCCAAAGTTTAGAAATAAACAAGTATCAAAACACATTTATTTGTTATTTAATCATTCGTTTCTGACTACGAATAATTTGCTGAGAGAAGTTTCTTTTTGTTGCAGGACGCCGCCTTGATGCGGCTGTTGCCAGATGCAGCCGAAGCTCAAGTTTTCTCCGAGTGTGTTTGAGCCCTGGGTTTTCAGCAGAGGAATGCTGCCCTGGGGGTTGGGCCCACCTGTTGTGCCAGTTCCCACGAGAATATGATGGAAGATGATGGATGAAAGGATATGAATGGCTTATGAATGCCTTCCAAGCGGGTAGTAGAATCGACAATCGACGAACAGTTGGTACAATCCCGCAATTGTTGGTATGATCAACTTAGTACCATCCGTGGTAATCAGCTAATCGTTGGCAGATTGTACCAGACTTGCCATGTTGGTATGTGCAAAATAGGGGTGTCCTCCACGTCATTGTCAATCACTGGATCCTCATCAGGGGGTTCAAACCAACCAAGAACCAACAATGTGACAGTGGAAATTATACAGTCCAGTCGGTACTGAAATATAGATACTAGCTATGCACATATCACATTACCCACATATATTATATATATATTTTTTTGTTTCGTGTGCACACATGTGTACTCATACATACATGCAGATGCGTTTCACTGTTTTCCAGCATAACCCCATTTACGTGTATATGTACATACATAAATATATATATATATATTTTAAAATGTACATAAATATACACATACACAAATATTTTCGAAATACATAGGCTCTCTATAAATCTTTGTCGTCCAAGTTTCGCTCCCCCAGGCCCTTGCATACTGGTCTCTACTCGTCACCTCTTCGGAACGGCCCAAGACTGAGACGTCGAAGCATCGTTGAACCGCGCTCCACTGGGGTCACAGTATCAACCGGGGACCCAACGGGGGCACCCAACGGGTTGGCGGGCGATATGACCAACGAACTGGTGATCAACTACAGTAGCTGCTTAATGATTTCTATGATGGATATTGATGGATGAAATTAGCTGAGTCATCTTTACATCCATGATTCAAGGGAGAAGATTTATGTTGGAAGTTGACGGAAAGTCATGGAAGCTGTTGGTTGAAAGCGTACCGCGTTGCTCCATTGCTCCGTGCACATGTCGTATCGCAGCAATCCGCATGGTAGCCGTTGTTGGCTCTCAGCAGAGCCCCGCCGTTGACGTGGCTCTCGTCGTGGCTTGGATGTAATTCGTTTGGACCATGTACTGTTCTGGTTATAACAATTTGCTTTTTAGTGGTCGATAATGACTAATAGTGGTTGATAAAAAGGGAACCCCAGAAATGGTTGGTTTATCAGTAGAAATGATTAACATTAGATGGTTTGTGGGTACCCCTATTCTGAGAAACACCCATATATACAATTGAATTGTAAACTAATTAATTCCTCATGAATGTAAGCTTTAGTAGATCGATTGTGTTGTTTGACCTGCTACAACTTTGTAAGCCTATTCATTGTCGAAACGATCATTTATCGAAAACTGTTGGTTCTTTAGTCCAAAAGAGTATCTGTATTCGTGCTTAAAAGCAGCAAGTCTCCTGGTAAAATATTCTACTCGTAGCAATCATGTCAACCATTTGATTAGCAAACCTCACTATTTATGATGGTACCCCCAAGTTACAGGCTATTGGTAGTCGGTTACATGTTGATGGGGGTTAAAAATGGTGATAGTCCATGGTGATGCTGGTGATGGTTGAATCAATGATCGTTTGGCAACAGTTGGTGATTGCTGAGGGTTCATGACAAGTTCATGAAGCTTGGAATCGCAGTCAAAATTGCCATAGCTTTGGTTCATTCCAAGCTATGGTTTATGAAGAAGCTCATGGTGCTTCCAAATTACCATAGCTTTGAAGGAGTGTCCAGTTGAACCTGCTCAGGAGCAGCGGTGCCTGACATGTAGCTCGGCTCGGCTTAGCCATTTCCAGCAGATAGTTACAGGTTGCTCGGGATGCCTTGGACCGGGGATGAGGATACCTTGACCCAAAAATGGACCCAGCTACAGTACCAACAGCATGGAGACGACACATCAGTTGTTTGAAGCTTCCATGGAACCAGAAGAAGGATTTTGAGGATTTCATGTTGTTTGGAGACCCGCTGTTTCATGTTCATCGTTTTTGAAGAGGTTGTTTAAACTAAGTTCGATGAATTGTTGAGTGCAATCTTGGTAGGGGGGTAATGGCGTAATACGCGTCATTATTCGCTTCCAAAACGTCGGCATTACAATATGATAGGCGGGAATGACACCTCAATCTGTTGGAAACATCCCGAATCGATGCTGAAATCAACATGATCAGGGCAACAACTTGACCTTTACTGGAAAGATACGCTCATGCAATTTGCATTCCCTGCAATTCTTCTAGTACCTCCAACTGCATTGGCTGTTGCCTATTCTTAAGCATTATTGACCACGAGTTCCCCACCAGTTCAGCAGTTTCACCCAGCAGTTTCACCCAGGAGCTACCGGCCTGGTGGGGTTCCGTTGGGTGGTGGCAATGTGAGTTGGCTTCCTCGTGGTCGAGACGAAGAGGAGGAAATCGATGTGGTCTCGGTTGGGTCTGGTGGGACGCGCATCAACTGGCCAGGCAGCCTGGCAGAAGCGATGGAGTACAGCCAGTGGCTATGAAACCACCACAGTTAGTGTGGCTTAAAATGAACAACTCATGGAAGATGCTAGGAATGGAGATGTGATGTGGTTATATGTTCATGGTTATTCTAATAGTATGGGTACTAATTGACTACTGGTTATAGCAACTCATGGTTGGTCAATACTAAGTCGACCATTCCAAGCACGAGTGGTTGATGGTGGTGAATCTCTGGCTAATAGGTTAAGCAGTCACAACCAGTTTGGGGACAGCAAGACAGCTATGCTTCATCAGACTAATTATCGTCAATATGGGTTCAAATTCCAAATGCACCGGTTCTGTGAATTCTTGTGCCCACGGATGTACATTTGATAGTGGATTATGCTGGTCAGGGATCATGATTCTGTTAGGGAGCGCGCAAGAAATTCCATCACCCCTCAAGGGAATGCATAGAATACCATGGAATGGCTGGGGAACCCATGAGGCCATTTGAACAGAAAAATACAACATGGGTCGTACAAAGGGACCAGCGCTTTTCCTATGCAGAACTGAAAGATGAAAACCTAAAACTGGCAAGCTAGTGCAATTTGTACATTGTATTCATTCAGAATACTTCTGAATATTTCTCTAAATGGTCAGATGTGTTGAATTTTTCCGTTTTCTAGTTGACTTTTCCAAGAAATCCCTTCGCGCCTTGCCACTCAGATATGGACTCCCTGTGCCACAGCACGGCGGGCAAAGTCGGGGCTGGATGCGGGTGCTGCGTTGCCCTGACGTTGCTGGTGATGCGCCTCGCCTGTCAGATGGTCACAGCCGTTGCGCCAAGAATGGTTTCCCCTAACCAGCTGCGAAAAGCTTGAAAAACACCGGTTGTGCCTAGACTGTTCATGGATGCACTGATTGATGAACTGATAGATTGACCAAATTTTTGCTTAGTTGATTGATGTGTTAGTTTTTGGTTTCGTGGTTCATTCTTTGCTTGCTTGGTTCATTGTGCATTCTTCAGTTCTTTTGTTTGCTTACTCTTAGGGTGCGACAGCTTGTCTATAGCTACAGCTAGACTGGCTGTTTAAACACCAGCTGCCAACATTTGTTCGCTTCCCCTTGAGGGAACTGCTAGAGCTGCTTAGACCTCTCTCTACGGGACTAAAACGATGGCAACATCGCTGCTCTGAGGCTTTTGACCTCCTTCAAAGGCAGGTCACAAGATGTCACACCCTGTCACGCGTGGGCACCGCTGGTCCAATTGGTAGTTTCCCTCGTGGCACAGTGACTTGATGGAACTCACAGCTTCGAGGTGTGCGGTTCAGGAGTGGTGCAGATTTATTCTACAATCCGACAACTAATGTGACTTGTAATTGTAAAAAATCCTAGCCATCATCAAGCCTTATGAATTGACAATCATTAAGCCTTAAGCATCATTGATTGACAACCATCAAGCCATTATTGATCCTGAATCGGCAACCCAGTGAAACAATCATTCTTAGCAACCACACATTCTTAACTCATTGACAATAAACCCACCATTTCAAACCATCTTGTTGGTTTCTCGACATTTGGGTACCCCAAAAATGGGTGGCTTATTGCTATACATGGCTTCTTGAAAGGATGACAACTGGGGGTACCCCCATGACTTAAGAAAGCACCATTTGTTGCCATTTAGGTGTGTTACCCTATTCACCTATGGTTTGTTCACCCTCAGTCACTGTGGCAGCGTAGGTCTACATGCCACTGAATTCGCGATCCTTCGCAACTCAGCCAGGGCCCCCTCAGAACTGTGTTTTTCATTCAGCTCGTTGGATTCTGTCCATCAAGAGTGCTTCATAGTATGGCAGTACCCCCAAAATAGGAGTACCCCCAAATCATCCTTCATTAGCATTTGTGGCAATAAACCAACCATAACTTGGGGGGTTATAGCGCAAGAACCCGCGTCACATGTGTCAGTCGCATTCCAAGTTCGCCCTCAGGCCACTGGCGTTGTAAGCTTTGGCAGCACCTACCACGGAGGTCGAAATTTCATTGGTCGGGTGCTGAGGTCTCAGAGTCAGTTGTAGTTTGGGAAACTTCTGAAAATCATCGGCACTTGGGTATGGACTGGGGACTCCTCCCGAGATCCCGGCTTTGTTGGTGTATGTTGATGTTCCATCTCACCCAAACGGCACAACCTGCGGCTTTCACGAACTCCCGCCTGTTGACTTGGCACCCTGCAATCACTAAGGTTTTTGGAACGATTATCTGGTCTTCCCTGCAACAATCCAGTGCTTAGCTCAAGTGTTTGGTGTTCGCCAATTTCCATGCCTGGGTTTCTGTGGTGCATATGGTGGTGTGCGCATTTGTTGGTTTTGTGCCTCAAGTTGTCAGCCGAACATTTCGACCAAAGGATTTAGGCTCATTGATGGGCTGAGCGCGGTGAAGATTGCAAACGGTTCGGTGTCATGTCTTTCAATAAATGAAACACATTGGTGTTCCCAAACAAATTCACCATCATCAACCGCAGTACCAACTATCATTGGTCACAGTGAACATCGACTAAAACATAACTGAGCATCAATTAACGACCCATTGTTCACCACTGGACCAACCAACCATCATCAACCATTATTAAGCAGCCTTTGTTGAAACTGATACCAACCATTAAACGATAACCATCATGAACCAACCATTAAACCACCATCAACATCCATCAACCACCATCACCAACCATGACACCAACCATTCAACCAACCATGACACCAACCATTCAACCAACCATGACACCAACCACCATCAGCAACCATCCAATGAGCACCAAACCAGGTCGATTGAATGGCTTCCCGGGCCACCACGACGGTCAAGCACTAGAGACCTGTCGCCCATGAACGTCCGAACTGCGGACAGCTGGCAGCTGGTTGCGGCTGGGAATGACAGGGATGATCATCCCTGTGGTGGAGAACCAACTAGTCCTTAAGATTCATTAAGTGGATAAGTCCATTAGTGGGATTGACAGGTTATTTACGCAAGACTTTGGATGTTCATAAGTCACTAGGGTTGGTTTTTGCTCATTAGTGTTGGATGGATATGATCAACCAACACTAAGCTGATGAGGATTACTGTGTATCCCCATCGTGGTACCTTGTCACTGTCATAACACGCAGCCACCTGTGAATCCACCCACGCATCCACGCATCCACGCATCCAAGAGTCCATCATGCGACATCAAGGAAAACCATCAGAATCGATCAGTATTTACAACCATGCAGCGTGAAACAATGCTACAACGATCCAAGTGTGCGTCGTTTTCAACCTGCCTTTGTTGATTGTTGCACGATGGTGTTGGTTTTGATCTCCTCGTGGGGGTAGAAGCACAAGCCGTGACATGTGAACACCCATATTGCAGGACAGTGAATGGACCATCAAATCATTAGAGATGTAAAGTCAAGCTTTGTGCTTTCAAGTGCTGGGACTCTCAGAAGATGCTAAGCACACCTTTCCCTTGTCCAAAGTAACATGCTGTGCAGGATGGGCTCATGGTGGAACTGGGTATGGTTGAGAGCTCAGTGCCGATGCTCATGGGGATGGTCATGGTGGTACCAGCCCCGAGGTTGCACAGTATCAAGTCGTGCGGGAGAAGATTCCGGACATCTACAAGACGTGCCCCCATAAGCACCTGTCGCCTGGCATCTGACACCGATGAGGGGTAGTGATAGCACATATAACCATAGCTATGTAGTGCCAGCAGATATAATGACAGCAATGATCAAATGTGTGATAAATCACGGTAATAGAAGATCCAATATTGGCGAATGATGTGATAATGGTTGATGATATTCGTGAATGATCCATGATGCAAGATCAAGTAATAATCCAGCAGACCTGTGGAGGTCGGTTGCCAGCTGGCTGGTGAAACTGGTTTGTCAACATGAATCTACCATTGATCCTTAGATGCGGGTTCCCTGCCACCCCAAGTTATGACCAGTGGAGAAACCATCACTCTCTTGTGGATAGTCACCCTAACCTTGGACACCACAGCTGTGGATTTGGTCATGAGCGGGGGGATGCCAGGTACAAAACCGACTACGAAGGTTTCTTCATTTCGAATCTTCGCAGTGCACTTCAGGCAGAAAAGAAACACAAAACAAAGGCAACGTAGCAGACTTAGCACTGGCGCTTAGCACTGTGGTGAGAGATGTGAGCCCTTGGGAGGCCACCATTGCGAACTACAAAGCCACAGAGCTCTACACCAAGAGACCACAGGCCACGCATGGCCGCAGCATCGAGTCTCGAGTTGCTCAACGCAGCAAGTCCAGTGCCAGGTCGCTGAGAGTCTTCAGACCACCTGCACGCAGGCAACTCGACAAAGAAGTGATGCTTTTGGCCATGTCCTTTGGATCGTTTTGTGATCTATCTGTTTTGCTTTAGAAATTATAAGAGCCAACATGACCTTTTTTTGCCACTGATCTATTGATGTCTATAAGAAAACAAACTGGGATCCATTTGCTTTGGTTATCAGAACAATCTGAGATTTGCGGACGCTGACTGTGGATGACCGTGGCAGGTGTGTCAGCAGAACTTGCAGGGCTTCCTGACGTGCTGGGGCATCCAACTGCTCACCGTGAGCTTCGATGAGAGGTGCCGACCCCAGCCCTGAGTTCCTTGGAAGGTGCCTTAAAAGCCCTAAGGAGTACTCATACCCCAAAGGGTACCCATACCATGAGGAGTACCCACAGCTGCCATCGCCCATAGCCTAAGGAGTTGCATGAGGATTACCTTGCTGTGCAGCTGAGGATTGAAAAAGCCAATGTACGGCAGCAGGCGCCTGGGTCGAGTGCTTCAAGGATCGAGAGAAGTCAGGAGAAGTTCCCAAAATTTTCCCAAAGAAATCTGTGCCCAGAAAATCATCCAACTGGAGGTCACTGCAGGTGGTCATGTTGAAGATCCAACAGACTGCTGCTTGGGTGGTCACAGAGCTGTGCCATTCGCTAGGTAGAGATGCAAAAGCAAGCCACCGAATCCATGAAACAGAAGGCGCAAGCAGAAGCGATGACGACCGCGATGACAACAATGAAGATGGCGATGCGGCGATGATCATGGGTATTTTGGGTATCATGGGTATCAAGATCATGATGGTGGGGACAACAACAACAAGCACTCTGCTGCTGCTGCTGCTGATGATGATGATGATGATGCTGGTGGTGGTGGTGGTGGTGGTGGTGGTGACGAGGAGGAGGAGGAGCTGGTTCCCAAAGACCACCCAAGGTCCAGATGTCCCTCAAGCAGAGCGACGGCAGCAACTTGTTTGAGAGGCATCTTTGATCCGTGCAAAGACCACGGTTTTGGAGGCAGACTTTGACAGGCTGGACTTCCTTTGCAAAGAATTTGATTGCAGCCCAAAAATTGCCTTTGCAAAGAATTTCTGTCACGTGCTGTTGTTTGTTTCATTTATTTTGAGTGCAGTTTCCAAATTATAGGCACCATACAGTCTTCGTGAACCCCTCTGGAGATTGACTCTGGGCGTGCCAGGCAAGTTAAGATTGTGAATGTTGAAGCTGATGCAGCAGCTGTGAACATCACCAAAAAGGTGCCAGCTCTGCCGTGCTGGTTTGCTTAGTCAGCTTTTTAGCTAGTCCCCACTGGTACCATGCAGTTTAAAGCTGAGCATCAGTTGCACCCCGTGGTTGACATTTTTTGAACTGTTTGAACATGTTGAAAGAAATGAGGTGTGCAAGTAAAAAGCACAGTTTCAAGGCAAAAATGAGCCTATCCCCAAGTCAGCTCCAAAAAGGTTGCTGCCAACAAGTCCTTTCACCAGGCAAAAGCCGACGCTGACTACAATATGCAACAGGCAGCCGGTGAAGCTGCACTGATGAGGTTTTTCCACTGCAGTTCCTGGGTAGTCTTGGTGAACCACCCTGAGGATGGGAGGGATCCCCCAATGGGTGCGGCTGGTCCAATGATTTTGCAGCTCCATGTCGTCCTCGCCAGGCCAGAGCAGATGTGTTGACGACCATCCAGAACACTGTGAGGAGCAGACGTGGCGAAGGATTTCCAAAACAAAGATGTCCCTTGCTGACGGGGCAACTGCTTAGTTTCAGAACGAAAGATGGCACAGTCATCGCGGAAGCATTTTGAGCCAGTGCCTGTGGCATGTGCTGACAAGTTGATAGAGAAGTGAAATAGCTGGAAATGAGATGCCAATGATATAGTTTATGCACACATGTTGTTGAAAAACACATTGATACGACAACTTGGTTTGATATGTTTATGCTCTCTACCCACTAACCATCAACAGAAGTGAACCATGTTGTAGAAATAGCCATGTTAATATGCTGTATCTGATCTTCCATTAACCATCAACCTCATTAAGTCATTGAGCATTAACGATCAACATCATCAAGTCATTAAGCATTAACATCCACTAATCATCAAGTAATCAGTACACCGTGAAGTAACCAGTGAACCAAAGTGGATGCGAAACTTCCTGCGCGCAGGAATGGTTTTACTCCTCTGAGCAGTAAAGAGCTCCTGCAATACCTGGAATCTCACGTGGGAACCTGAGACACTGAGAGCTCGATCAACACAGTCCTCCTGGTGCCCGGTCAGGCTACAGCCAGATGTAAATGGCATCAACTTCAGGATAAGGCTAGTTCACATTAGTTCACCTAGTTCACATAGTTCAAGTTAAGGCTAGTCCTCCGCTCACACCCGGCAGTTGCTGTTGGTTTTTGTGAATCTGGATTTGGACTCGAAGAATTTGATCGCTTCATCACCAGTCACAGAATATATCATCCATCATAACCCCATGATGCCCAATGTCACGTTCATGCTCGAAGGGCCAACCCAGCCCCAGTTCCCAAAGTCTCGCTGCGGTGACAAGGCCTTGATCGAGAGCACCGGGGGTGGAATGGTCTATGGATTCTTCGAGCATCTCGATGAAAAAACATATATATCAGTAAATACTAGTATGTATATATATATATATATTCTAGAAGAATATGTGAAATAAGTATGCATGTTGTACATTTTGTCTATATTAGTTGGTTGAGATGTCACTAGGACTCACAAGGCTTGCAATACACAGCAAGGGTTGAGCAATGTCGAACGGAGTCTGGATCATGTTGGCGTACTTGGATTCGTGGATGACCTCTCAGTGTTGTGTCGAGTTTTGACGCACTAAGTTCCGCGACGGTCTTCACTGGTGACAGCAGCCACGGCCAGAGATCCGCCCAAGAGTTGTAGCAGTTGGAACAGCAACCTCCGATGTGGAGAATGCTTGGAAGGAAAAGCTTCGTGCGCTGTTCCAACTTTGAAACTTGAAACTTTGCTGTTTAATGTGCTGAATTCGTTGCAGTTCATGTAGTTATTAGGGAACTGGCAAACCTGGCTGAGCAAAGAAGTGTCAACCCAAACCTGTGAAAGACAATCAATTTTCAGGCATTTTTTGTCCACAAACATGCATTGTGCTTGTGACACTACTCAGCAAAACTGCCGGTCTATGAACTTCCGCGGGAGTTCATGATGTACAGAGACAATGAAGCCACGACAAGATTAGGATGATGGTAATTGGGAGTTTCTTCTTTTTCGAGGTGTTTGCTGTGAATTTGCGTGTGTTGTGTTTGCTAAGCCAAGCAATTTCTTTGCGCTTCGGTTTATGATTTGTCACTGAGAGAAAGATGTGCTGCGTTTGACTGGTGAGCTCCAGAGCCAACAGCCCAGCGGGAACAGCCTGCGGAGCTAGTGGAATGGCATGTTTGAGCTTCATGAATGGTGGAACCCCAAACCCTTTCACCACTCTTAACCATTATCAACTATTCAGTAATGATGCTGAATCGTTATCTATCATAAAGTATCCACGAAGCAAGATAAACCATGATAAAGCATGATAAGCCATGATCAGTCATTTGTATCAACCATTTGTATCAACCATCATTAAACATCACCATCGATCCAGCACGATTTCCCATGGCTTTCCGCTCTCCAAGGCCAGAGGAGTCCTCAGTCAGCCGCGAGGACTCCGACAGCCTACAGTTGACAGCCATCATTGTAACTGTCAGCGACATTGAGGGTGGTTGATGAGTTGGATTAGTGGTTGATTAGTGGTTGATCAATGGTTGATCAATGGTTGATTAGTGGTTGATTGGTTGGATCAGTGGTGGATTACTTGGATCTGTTGGATTGGTTATTCATTGTAATTGATGGTTTAAAAAGGCATGGGGTTTATTCACCATCAATCAGCATCATGAATCATTGATCAACCATTAACCATCAAATGAACCATCAGCCTACAAAGTTCTTAAGCACATTTTTTAACATCATGAATCGCCATCCATCCTCCCAGGCGCTTCCAGCCTGCAATGGTACAATGATTTGTCATGTTGACATGCTTGATGATTGTTGGTGAACATGTTCCCTCTTAAACATCTTTGGCTCCAATGAAATTACTAGCAACTCATCCTTGGTGTTCATCTTTTGTTCATCCTTGGTCTTCATCCTTGGTGTTCATCCTGGGTTCACCCTGGGTTCATCCTTGGTTCCCTATCATTGAACCTCCTATCCATTAATCCAACCAATGAACAATCATAGCAGGAGCTGAGTTGGCGCGGTGCAGAAGCCATTCGCCAACTTGTCAACGAGGTGCAGCTGGAGTACACGGAGACTGGAAGAAGTGGGGTGAAGACAGTGAAGTGATGCTTAAAATAGACAGTGGGGTGATGCCTAAGACTTTGTGGTTTCTCAAGTCATAGGGGACCCTTAAAATGGTTGTATTATTAATATAGATGCTTAATATAAAGGATGTTTTGGGGGTACCCCTATTTTGAGAAACCGCAAAGTGATGCTCAATTTATGGCTAAGGTGATGGTTCGATAGTGGTTAAGGATAATGATTAGGTCATGTTTAGATGATGATCGGACAGCAATCAAATGATAGTCAAATGATGGTTTAGATGATGGTCAGATGATGAGATTTGTCCGCGGTTCCATCCTGAAAGCATCCCAAAGCTAATATCAGCTATGAGGGAGAAACCCCCAGGTTTGGTGCTGTGGACAGTAGCTGGTTCCAAATTGGGTACAGATGCGACGGCTGTTGGGTCAGACAGCAAATACATTGGAACGACGGCTAAGCTCAAGTCTATGTCCAGAGACTGTGACTGAATGTGGCGCCTAGCTTGCGAAACCGTGCCATTTTTTCTTTGATTTAGATCTCGGTGATGGAGTGCAGTGACCCCGAAGCTACTGATGGTTTCTCTGTTGATCATCACTTCTGTGGTACATCAACAAACCAAACCAACCTATCTCATTGCCTTGGTTGCAGGATGGCTGATCAAAGTTTCCCTGGCACATGCCTTTTGTTTGTGTTGCACGTGCTGATTCTGCAGAAGCAATCACTCGGTCGTCAATCTAAGTCACTGGAAATCCTGTTGGAGATGGAGTTTCTCCAGCTCGGCCAGGTGGATTTGCCAGAAGCAGGACTCAGCAGGGCACTCGGCACCCCAACTGAGGCAGTTTGCTTCGATACAGCAGTTGCCAGGTGGATTTGCCCCTCTTGTGTCTAAGCCAGCTGAGAGAACGTCCAATTCAGCAGTACCTTTCAGCCATCACCGGAAACATCACCGGAAAGATCGGAAAGCCACAAATCGAAAGCATTTCTTCAGCATTTCTTCCCCAGGCCCAGATCTCACAGAGGCTTTCGATCGTGACTTGAAGCACTTGGTGTGGTCTTCGATGTCCTTGTTTCGTCGTGATACATCACGGATCTCTTCAATGCGTTTTTCGGTCTCTGTGTTTCGGATGTGTTTTGGCGGAAAAAACATGAGGGATCAAGTATTATACCTGCACAGGCACACCTACCATGTGTGGTGAATCATTGTCATCCATGTATTGATCTTATGTATATATGTATTGTATGTACATAAATACATATACACATCACGTATAAGTGGAATTCAGAACTTCCAGAAACACTTTCATGGGTATGCGATTATGACGGTCCGCTATGGGATGACGGTGCAGCGTATGTATCATTGATACGCATATATAGATATATACATATGTCCGTTAATACCCACATAGCATGATATCGATAATATGAAATACACTTATATATGAAGACACATCTAGTGACTCTTTTGTATTTGCATATCGTGATAAAAGATATACCGCTTCGTAACCAACCGCTGTGTAATGAGAAGCAACGTGTTGGTGGATCTCCGAGGTCTCGCTCGCTGGGGATTTGTCAAGGCGGAGAAGTTGCTCACAGCGTTGACTACAAACATGGTGACTGGTTGATAGACTACGGACAGTCGATAGATTGAATGGTAAAAACCAAGACTCACACCTATTGACTCAGCTACCTATAGCTAGTTCAGCATTTGTACCACTAGTTTGATCTATTGACTGTGTTCACAATTGTGAATCACATCAAATGAAATAATATCAAAAGCCTTTTAGAGTTCCCTGAGTTTTTCTGTGAGATTTTTGCTTTTTTGGTTTGCATGTGGGTTGCAAGGCTCACATTTTGAAACCTTTGCCAGGTGCAAGCCAATGGCTTGCAGCTGACCACCGAGAGGCGTGGAAGATGCGTTGAAAACACAGGATGCAAAGAAGGAAAGGCTAGCAGCCTCTAGCAGCGCTTCAAGCGGAAAGCTAAGCAACTGAAGCAAAAGTTTTGCACAAATTAGTCATAAGTTTTGCATTTGTTTCGCACTTATTGATAAGTTATTCAGAAGGTCCAAAATGATGTCCAAACGGAAGCTCCCAACGGTCGCAAGTGAAAGTCTGAATCGATGGACAGGCGAAGTGCAGTTGACGCAGGTCCAGGACTCAGGGGCTGCCAAGCTTGAGGCCATGCTGTGACTCCTGGCGGAGAGCTCCCAACGGAGCTACCTTGGATCAGTTCCAGAGTCGTAGCATGTCGTAGCCCCAAGGCATTGTGTTGGTTGGTGATCAGGTGGTGTTGCAAGCACCTATCTGCTGATCTGATTATGTTCACAAGTTGATATGATGAAGAGTGATACTCCAAAATGATTTTCACAAGTTTATCAGTTGGGTGTTTAAAGAGTTGAAACCACACACAGCATCCAGCTCATCGGCACAAGGTGAGATTCCGTGGGAAGGAATGTGATGATTCTGCGGAGAAAAATGTGGACTGCACACTGGGTGCACATCCGGATATTCGGTATGGGTCAATACCAAACGTGTTGATTGATTCCAGCAGTTGTTCACTTCGCGGCAGTTGGAGAGTTCGATTTCGGGATGTGAACATCAGGTGTTCCCACTTTTAGCTGCGAATGGCTCAGTTTGAGACAAGAATACGAGAGGGGTCCACACAGACACCAAGGGTGCGACTATTTTGTCCAGATTTTTCAGATGCTCGAACAAACAGAAGTCACTTGGTCCAACTCTGTACTTTGCTGTGAAGACTACCTGCCCTTTGGGAGGAGATACAAGAGAAAGAAATCTGTTGATCAACCAACCAAGCGACCGACCAAGCAACCCGTGATAGTTTGTGTAGACCTATATATCAATGTTGCTTACAGATACTTACAGTACCATGCTTGTGGTTCATGCTTGTTGACGTTCACACTTAATCATCAACACGTGTTGACCTTGGTCATATTGGTGAACGTTGATGGTTGACGACAGTCATTAACATGATTGCGATCCATTCTTGTCAACCTTATGTGTTTATCATCATCAAATCCTCGACCTTGAAGTTAACCTTCGTTAACATGATTGGTTGATACCAGCCAAGAATCAGTGCCGCCATGGTGCGCTTTCGCCTGCTAGAGCTTCAACAGGCTCCTGGTGACCACCTGGTTGCTAGCTATGATCCGACTGACATGGATGGGGGGGAAAGTTTCATACACCAAGTCATGTACAGATGAGTCATGGGTATGCTATGGTATGCTTATACATGTGATATGGATCATTTCATGAGCAAGTATGTAATGCGTCAACATATATAATATATCTATCAGTAGAAACATTTTATTCCTCCCATATTTCACAGATACAGGCGTCGCAAGCAACCATTGATGTGTGTCCCACACTGTATGGCGTCCACTGCAGCAGCTACTAAGACCATTGAGATCCTTCCTACAGTCATGTCAGCACAGGTGCCTCAGGACCGGATGCTAGGGAAAAGTTTCACAGAAGCTGTTTCCGAGTGGTGAAAGACCTGGTCTCCAGTGGATGCCAGCAGATGCCAGTAGTTCAATCATCGTCGTTCCAGACCTTCTCCACCTACAATCATCCTTGGCCGAGCTTGAAAGCCAGACGGCCAACTGCATTTGAGACTCAGCAGAACTGGAGAATTGGGGGTGATTTGGGGGTCGAAGTTGCAGCCAGGTTGGGCATTTTATTGGGGATCCCAATTTTTGGTGGATTCCATACCATAGCCGTGCAATGGGGATCAGCAACTTGTTGCGACCTCGACAGATGGAAGTGTCTGGAAAATTCAATATATGATTTTGATTTCAGCGTTGTTTTGCACATGTGTTCACGTTTGTTCTTGGTCCACAGATGCAGTTTGCATTTCCGCATGTGAAAACGGAAACCCTGAGAGCCCAAGGATGACTACTCTGACGCTTACAAGAAATCGCAGGCTGGGGGCCCTCCTGCGAGTGGTCTGTATCACCAATAAGGAGTCCTCTTAAGATTTCTTCAAAGATGATCATGGAATCATCGGATATCCGTTGAGTTGTGTTTATCCACTGAGTTCTATGACCACCGATGGGTCATTGGCATCGGATAGTCAGATGTCAGATGGTTGTGCCATTGATTCCCTCTCGATGAAGCGCTCCCAGTGTCGCGGTAACATTTAGGACAGGGACATGTGCGTCATGACCGTCAACTCAGACATGTTCAGCAGTAAGTTGGTGTCAGGACACATAGCCATGTAACGATTGCTTGCGCAAGTAGAATGTGATGACATGTGATGATCCTGAATTACTATATTCTTTGTGACACCCTGCCCGTCCCTGCCGGGATGAGGATGCAGAGAAGGAGAGCAACGATGAGCTGGAAAGTTCAGGCACGAACTTCGAAAAGGACAGGAGATTCCTCTTGGGGAACCTCTGCAGTACCAGATGATTGAGCCACCAGGGTGACAGACGCCCCGGATGTTCGACAGGATATGTCAGCAGGTCTTGAAAAAGAATCTGCGAAGCTTGGAAAAGAACAGAGTGGCGAAGAAGAAGCCATGAAGATCAACGACATCGGCAAGTCCGACAAGGTCGTGCTGAGAGACAATCTGTGATGAGAATCGGTAGACGGCATGAGCCAAGGAATGGAAGTAACAGACATCTCTTGCATCCTGAGACCTTTGGCAGTTGTGATCTTTGAAGTCCAACTTAGTTCTATCAATGAGGCTTAGTGATAGCACGCGACAATATGGCCCAGTACCATCCACTACCACTATTGCTACTGGTTGACCAGTAGTTACTCTTCTTAGTCTTGTTATTCACGATTGGTTGCTCAATGGGTTATCAACCATGATAGACCGTCGGTGAAGAATCATTGGTTGTTAGCCATTGACTGTTCACTCCCACATTAACCCATAAAACCATTGATGAACCATTGATTTGAACCCTTACTTAGGCTCATTGATTCTATTAACTATTGTTGACCATTGATCAACAATAAACAACGATTGATTAACCATTAAAAACCATTGAATAACCCTTGTTAACCATGACTCCACCAATCTTCTGTTCGTTGGTTAGCCATCGGCCATTGCTGCCCACCATTGTGGCAACTGCCCACCAGGCCAAATGCAAAGATGGCTGCAGACTGGGTGATGGTGCAGGCTCAACAGCTGAAGCATCTCTGTATCTGTGACCATTACTAGCCATGACTATGTGTTAGTAGATCACTCATAGTCATGATATGATGTAATAGTGTATATGTACATATACATTGCTTACCTATATCAATTGATACTATAGACTGTGGGTAGACTATGCGATAATTTGAATCAGCTATGATCATTACTATATCAATGATACAACCCATCATTTTCAGTGAATAGTTGATCAACCATGATCAACCATCAGTGATCACTAGCTATGTTGACCATCACTAGCATCAGGACCTGATCATCACCGTCCTGGTGAAGTGTTCAAGGTATTCATAAGTTGTGAAATCAGCAACCATTTCAGTGGACCTTTGAAGCATTTCTAGTACCAAGCAATATACACCATGCTATCAGACAAATCTTTCCTCCTTGGGAAGACATCCACTGAGTGCCCGGCGCCGCCAGGTTTTCCCATCGGTCCGCCCCCTCCGGGAGAACGTTCAGAAGGTGAGCACGGTGGGCTACGCATCAGCTGGCGACCTGGTTCAGCTGGGTCTCTGGGACCCCAAGATTCTCATCCACTTTATTTACCATTTATGGCAATAAACCGTCCATAACTTTTGGGTCCCCTAGTTACCTTGAGAAAGAACATGTGATTAGTGGGTGAGGAATGGTTAACCAGATTAATGATTACTATCCCACTGGTTAGTAGTGGTGATCAACCCAGTCATTTGGTGATTAGTACACTTGATAAGATCCCAAAGAGAACAATCAGCAACACGCATGCGTAATTATTGCAGCTGGTTGTACGATTGCCTGTTCAGAAAGGGGATTGTCAATACCAATGATGCGAAACAACGAAAAGAGACAAGCCTACGAGTGATAATGCGCCGTGAAGATGCTTGAGTCATAGCAGTGATAAATCGGAGAAAGGAGGCTGTCAATCCTGGTCAGCAACCTGCCAAGCTTGCTGGGGACAGCGTGGACACCACAGGTCAAAAGGCTGCCAGCGTAGCCGCCCAGCATAGGTTGTCACCATCATCGTGACATTAAGGGCATCCCAAGTTGAAGCATCTCAAAGGATCAGATCCCAAGTATCAGTATCATCTGACAGTTGGGGAGTGGCTCCATTTGATTTCCTTCACCAAGCTTTGAAGTCCAGGCTTTGGTGGTGCTACCGGGAATGGCTCCGAGGGAGTTGTTTTCCCAACAGGCGCTGAGGGTAGCCTGCCCTGTCATGGCTTGCCTATGCTGCCCATTTTGGGATAGTTGGGGAGACCCAGGAGTTCTGGACCCTTAGTGGAAACCACGAGGCCTGTGATCTGTGGAAAAGCATGTGAAAAAGCAGTCACTTTGAACCATCCCTTCGATAGTACCATTTAATGGACACGCGTGTATCGAGTTGATTGCGTTGTATCGAGTTGATTGGTTATGGTTAATCCTGGTCAATGAGCACTGGTGCTCGGTGGTGGTTAATGCTGGTCAATATTATATTGGGGGACTTAACTGATTGCTAAATCCTAGTAAAGCATTCAAAGGGCTGTTTCTCAAGACAGGGCTACCCCTAAATCATCCCTCATTAACTTTTCTTGTAGTAAACCAACCATTTTTAGGGTTCCCTCTTTTGAGAAACCACCATATGATCAAAATGATAACCTCAACCCACAGCCATTAGCGTTTCAAGAGATCACCTCCTCACCAACGCTTTTCTGCAGGTGGTCAGATTGGTCAGACTGGTCAAGGTGGTCAAGGTGGCCAGGGTCTGGGTGTACCTTGGCAGCATGTGGGCTGTGGGCTGCCATGGATGGTGAAGATCTGGTCACTATATGTTTCATCATGCATGAAACATCCATCATGATGGTTGATAGCTACGTTGGTGACCCTCAAATAGATGGAAGATATATGATGACTGTGACTGAAATGGTGATCATGGTGGTTGAGGATCTGTTTTTACATAAATGAATCAAGGGCACCAATAGCCATGTCCATGGCCACAGGGAGCTGGTGGCGCTGGAGCTGGTGGAGCTGGTGGAGCTGGTGGACTTGGGGTTGGAGGAGGCCCGCTCCATGCGCTGGCGGCGGTGGATGTTTATGGATGGGTGAGGAGGATGGTTGAGGATGATTAAGGATGCTTGAGTATCGTTGAGGAGGATTTAAGGATCGTTGAGGTTGGTTAAGGATGATGAAGGACAATAGGTTAAGGATGTATCACAAATATTTCAGGACTATACCAGGTATACTATGGAGACTGATGATGCTACTGTTGGTGAACTATGGTGAGCTATGGTCAACTATGATTGCATATCAACACTCACACTGATGGTTGATCATTGTTGATAATGAGCAACCGTGGTTGGCAAACGTTCATGATGCTCAATCATGTTTAACTCAATGGTTACTTGCAGTGATGGTTCAGAACTTTGGATCCCATGTCGGCACCAGTGGTGACCCCTGCCAGGGACCCCAGAAGGGTGATCCCGCCATCCCCAAGTCCCAACAATCACTGGGTTCATAGGAAGATTTTCGTTGGAAAACCATGGTTCTCACCACCTCACCAGCAGTCAGAATCTTTTTCGGACCAATTCCTCCGTAAAAATCTTGTAAAATGATAGGATTTTCACGGATTCTCCACCATTTTTGGAAAAACCATTGGGAGTTCTTGTCTGGAAAGTTTCTTTCGGCCAGGTGGAGAGGCTCGCGTGCCTCAGGAGCGGCTTACTGATGGTGCTTAGCAACGCGGTCACATTGGATCAGCGGGTGATGTAACTCGTCAATCTGATTGGGCCCCAAAATTAATTTCTCGCACTGAGAAGAGTGTACCAAATTCATTTTTTATCATTCAACTGAGATTTACTCCCAAAATTCGTTGAGAACTAGACTCTCCGAATTTTGCGGGTCCTTTTCCGCTGCTGTGTTTCCTGCATGAACTGTGGTCCCAGGAGTGGATAGACGCCGAAACTGCCAAAGAAGCAGATGACCTGTGCCTGGGCCGAGCTCATTTGGGAGAAGCAACAGTGGTTGATAATCCTGGTCATTGCTAGCGAGTCAACTACTATATAGTTAAAGATGGCTAGTTGGTTGAGTGACTTAGTTGAGTCAGCACTAATGTTGGTTGAGTTGGTTTAGTCAACTGCTGGTTTCCGTTGGCTGGTTGGTTGAGTGTTGGTAAGAAGTGCTCCAAGAATGTTGTTTGCTTTTGTTGCTTGTTCACAAGACTCACCAATGATCTGGTGTGGATAATAGACAACGGAATAGACCACCAACAACAATCAGCTATAGTCAGAGATCCACCATAGCCTCACTGAATTTCAGCTCATAACCTGCTACTCATATCAGCTGGTCAAACTGGTCACCGAGAGCCCAGTGGCATGGCATCAACATGGACCTCAGCTTCCGTCAGTGATGACCGTAGCAATATGTTTACGACGGAGGTCATTCAGCACGTTTTCTGCACCATTCTCAGGAAGCACTGGAGTGTGGTTCTGATCACACCTTAGGGGCACAACCAACTACAGGGACCGATTGGTCCATGTGATACTGCCAGAGTAGGTGATTTTCTTCAGCAATTAAGCTTTGCTTGCTGGGATCTTCAGCCCAGATTAGCTCCCGTGCGATCTGGTGCAGTTTCAGGCCAGGTTCCGGAGAAGGTTTCCTGAAGGTTCCAGTGCAGAAACCAGATTGGTTTATGTTGGGTTAGGGCGCAGCATCCACGTTTGTTCGGCAGGGTTTCGGTGCATAGCATCCGTGTTGGGTTCCGCAAGGTTCGGGTGCAGCACGGCCACCGTTTGAGAGCTCTTTGTTGTCACAAATCACGGTGATCTGATCAACGGTGAGCAAAACAATATAGGGCAATGATATAGTGCAGATGACACAGTCATCACACACAACAACTTCGTGCATGGCAGGCACTGGAAAAGGTGCTTGGAACCATTATGCTCTTGGGGACTTGAGTTCATAGTTGTCCTGTTCAATAGCTGTAGCCTGTAGCTATTCATTCTGCTTAATAGCTAGACGTAGCTAGGCTGACAGAGCCGAGCTTGGTGCAGGGCGGTAGAGCTTGTGGCCAAAGAAGCCAAGCGCACGCACCGCAGCTTTGAGGCACCTGGGGTCACCAGGTGATCATCCAAGGTGATGAACCACTCGGACTAGGAAATCTAGGAACCACCGTGAAGGGTTTTCACCATGACGAGCCATTCATCTCTATGACAGCGAGGATGCAATGTTCAATTTTAGTTTCATGTGAATGCAACATGTGGATTGGAATGAGTGCAAATTTACAATCTCTTCTGCAGGATGTGGCCAATATGGGCACAGACGATCCTGCCCGGAGCTTGGTAAAACTGAAGGGAAGATCAATGCACTTTGCGAGAAACCATTCTTGCAAAAATTACCTTTGCCTTACATGTTTGGCATGGGAAGGAGCAGTTTGAGGCGAAGGTTTGAAGAGCTAAGTGTGACTGATCCAAGGCAAACGATCCATACGCTTCCCTTCCGCGTCCGCCATATACAGCAGATGTCAGATTCGAGGACGAAATTGGGTCGCGTCAGCCTTGTCAACTTAGGATCCAAAAACCAATCAGGTTTCAACGTTGAGGCTCATGGTTTCCATGCTGTTGATCAGTCAATTACAAGGGTTCTGCGATTGCTGGTTTCTGGAAAACATCCAGTAGACCAAGCGCTCTTTGGGTGTGGCAAACTGTCACATTGAATTTGTCACCGGAAAATGTGGTCTCGCATGTCTACAAGGAACCAACCTCGAAAGCGATTGGATATCAGGGTTTGTTGAAATCTTATGATTCTCCTTGATTTTATGAAATAGCTCAATGCAAAGAGATTTCCCCAACTCCGATGATCAATGAATGAAGGAATCCGTTGCCATTGAGTCTGTTGATGTCGCGTGTTGATGTCACCCATTCCTTCGGAGGATTCCGAAGGAAAACTGGAAGACTTGGGTTGGCCACCTCCCGGTGCCAGCGACAAATGGGGAGGAGATCTGGTCAGCCAGGTGGTCAGGCGGCGATGGCAAGCAGCAGTTGGTAGCTACCAGTTGATGTTGACAACCTGTGATGGTGAACATTGGTGAAGCATTCATTCATTGAATAGCTGGACACTTTTTGGTGAAGCATCATTTATTGAATGACTGTTTGGCACCAATGTTCAGTATCAATGAATGTTCAATGAACTACTGAATAGCTGAACACTTGCCTATCTGGCACCGGAAGGGGCGAAAGCCAAAAGTACACATGTGCAAATGGGAAAGTCGGGAAAGTCCGAATCTATACATAGTGGACCAGTGCGACTTGCTTATCCTGGGGAGAGTTGCGCTCAGAAGTCGCCGCGGGGGAATGCCATCCAAATGCTTCTCCAAGTCGCCGGGGCCTTCGCCTGATAAGCGGATGCTAGAAACGCACCAAAGGATGTCTCAAAAGGGGAAGATGATACTGATACCCAACATCCTTCCAGGTGCGCGAGCAAGAGTCTCCGCCTCTTAGTTTGGGGGCTGCACATGGCTGCACCTAGTCAGCGCTAAATAGCCACACCATTGGTTTGCACTCAGTTGACAGATGATAACTTTTGGCAGTTGGCTGGTTGAGTGCAAACTGGCCACACCATGAGGGGGCCTGGCCACCTAAGAACTCATGTTGCTGAAGTAAAAACATAACCAGTCTATACCATTCTCGGCATTTAACTCTTAGCCACTGTTTCACCAACTCTTACGATTCTTAGGTGTTCCAAGCATTTATTATAAGGAGTTCTCAGCATTTACAATCTTCCTTAGAATTCCTACCTGAGTTCTTACCATTAGGATTTTCGAAGCATTTACTTGCGGATTAACCATTTTCCCAAGCATTTCCCTTATGCTTCCAAGCAATTCTTACCTATGTGTTTCCTATTTGTCTAAGCATTTTATCGAAGTTCTAAGCATTTCCCCAAGAGCTCGAAGCAGTAAACTGCTGCAGGACCACCTGTGCAGCTTCCTGTGAATTTGGCGCGTGGAACCATGCTGTCCGGGACGGGAACCAACGGGAACCAGGGACCCGGTGGACGGCACCACCAGGTTTAGCCATCAACCATCGTTAGGGATGGCTAATGATGATTAACAATGGCTGATACTGTTGAATAATGGTTGATATGAATATGTGTGAATATCATGGTTGATGATGGTCAAGATATTGTGTCAATATGATGGGTGATGATGGTTGAAATGATGAGCAGATTGACAGGAAGGCATATGATGACAAATGATCATAACATTGACAATCTTCAAGATGGAACATGAACAGGGGGGATACAAGAGATTTGCAAGATTTCATGAGCAACATACAATTTGAGAACCTCAGTGATCAATGATCAAGAGAGAACCAAGGCGGTAGATGCTGGTTGAAGGATGTAAGCCGACAAGAAGGTGGATATGAACATAAGTGAACAACCATGTGAGCAAGAGCAGATGATGATGATGATGATGATGATGATGATGATGACGACGACGACGACGACGACGACGACAATGACAATGACGACAATGAAATAGACGACGACGACGACGACGACGACGACGACGACGACAATGACAATGACGACAATGAAATAGCAGATCATCTTCATGATCATCATGATAACAATGACGATGGGCATCACAACAACAACAATGATGATGATGATGATGATGATGATGATGATGATGATGATGAATGATGATGATGATGATGATGATGATGATGATGATGATGAAGATGATGATGAATGATGATGATGATGATGATGATGATGATGATGATGATGATGATGATGATGATGAAGATGAAGATGATGATTAGGACCATGACGACGACAGGCATGATGAAAGGCATGATGATGACAATGATAATGATGATGACAATGACAAAAAAGATGAAGACGAAGAAGATGGTAATGGTGACGATGGTGAGGATGATGGTGATGATGAAATGATGATAGGATTGGGAACCGGAACGATGTATCACTTGCGCCAACATAGCTGGATGTCGATGAAACCTGGCGAGCTGAAAAATCCGAATGCACTCATTTGCAGGATGAACTGGACAAGGCGCGAACACTGGAATACCGTGAGGATGACCAGGGGGTCTATGTGTTGAGGGTGCAAATTGGTTCAGTCTGTGCCCAATTTGTTGTCCAAATCTTCAGCGTTTTGCATTCCTGGGGACTGGTTTTTTGATTCAGTGGCACTGGAATAGAAATGTATCACCCTTTATATCAGTACGTACTTATATGCCTGTCTTATACATTTGTACATCCATACATAGTCATAGTCATTGATAATATATACTATCGATGACTATCATAGCTACAGAGATACATAGATAATCATAGATAATATGGATAGATACACAGAGAATCATAGATACATACACTTCGGTGATCGAACATAGCAACGGAAAATCACATTTTTTCTGGGAAACCCTGCGAAATCTGGCGGATTTTCCATTGCTATGTTAGATCATCAGAGGGTAGACACATCTTGATGTAAGTTGACGATGAATTCTCCGGCCCTTCTACCGTGTCGCGGTGCCAGTTTCCTTCTGGCGTTCCTCGCGCCAACTCCGAGGCTCGACCAAGGGTTAGAATTTCGGGAGCGACAGATGGACGATCTGTAGGATGTACCATAGACAGAAACATACGTATATATATATATATATGTAATATATAGAAACTTAAATACAAATTTATGTACAGCATTATGGCATTTGGTGATTGTATTTCTAAATTCATACTGAAGATGGAGTATAGTAGATTTGTCTCCAATTATTGATCATTTTTCAGCTTTTGTTCTCGAATCTTGTGTGTGTGTCCTTGGCATTCCTTGACCCACACTCGCACTTTGGGGTTCGTGGACCGCCACAGTATATCACCTAACTTGTCCGAATTCTCAAACATCAGAACCATCATGATGGCAGTACTGTAGTAATGATGTTGGTGAACCACTATCACAATTATTTCGTATAGTCGTTGATCAAAGATTCCAGCTAGTAATGATCGTTTGTTGCTGCTTATGCTGTATAGTTCGCTGCTGATGATAGATCACAAAAACCATCAATGCAAAACTTCACCAAACATCAAGCCATCAAGGAGTGATGATCTTTCAAAAACCAGAATCACATACCATCATTACTTATTTGATGATAATCACTAGTGAAAATCAACCAACTGGTTAATCACTGAAACCACCAACTGTTTCACCAGTTTGTCCTAGCAATTGATGTCGGCTGACCAGTTCTGGCAGGCTTCATTGCAAGGACTGGAGACTGGGTGGGAGCACTTGGGACCCACGGAGCAATGGTTGGGGTAGCTATTGGTTGATTGATATGACCAGCTGGGTCAAAATTACCAACAAGTGGTCATATCAACAACCATCATCATTGTCTCCCATCTGGTCATTCCAACTAGATATTGATTTCACAATTTTCAATTGGGAGAACAACCAACAACGATAGTTTGAATACAATAATTGATGATGGCGCACCAGGGGTGCAGGCTTTTCACCCACAGCTACCATCACCGTTTAACGTAGCAACTGTTGGTTCTTGTTTGTAACGTGGCAAAGAATCAGTGGTGATGCCTGTTGGTCATGGATGGATGATGATGGCGAGTGATGGTCAATAAATAACGGTAGATGATCGTTTATGATGCTTGATGATGTTCGGTGCTGGTTTGATGGTTGATAATCGCTGTTGGGTAACAACTTGTTAGCATAGACATACCGGACTTATTTGTAGGCTGTAGGCGAAGTTTTTCCAGAAAAAGGGGCACCACCCACCATTGACAGTAAGAATAGTCTGGAGGCAACAAAATGATGAATGGTGTTCAGTTTGAAGTACCACCAAGGATGAAATTGTTCACACCCTCTCACTCTCTCTAATATGCACTAACACAGGAGTAACTTCACGCATTACGACGCAGGTACCTATTTTGCGACAAGTGTTTGGGTTGCAAGATTTTGAGCGTGGCATCTTTTGTAAATTTGGTCCCAGATTATCAACTAAGCTACTTGCAACCAAGCCCAAAATCATAAACTGACAGATTTTAGATCATTTTAGTAGGGAAAAGACATGAAAAGATCAAAACAACTCCGAGGTAGACCATGAATGGACAGCCCAGTGGAACCATTCTTACCCAGATATTGTGGGCGCTCGCACTGTGGAGGCCACAAGCTTTGAGCAAAGTGAAGGCCGCAGTGGACATGGTGATGGGTCATGATGGGTCCATGGAGATTGCATTGCGAAGCTGGGTGGTCATGCGATGCATTCATTTAGGGTTAACAGGGTCAGGAACGTCATGCTAAGCCAGTTTAGCATCCTCGGAATCATCATGTTAGCGAAACAAGCAGGTACTTCCATCAAGGGACATATCCGTGCACCTGCTGTAGCCTGGATGAAACGCAAGCGCCCTGCCCAGGTCCTCAATTTGATCAGAGCGATGATTTGGATGATACTCCAGATGACATCAATGACATCGACAACATCTACGAACAGGTGGTGCATGCACTGGGGATTTCCCCTGTCAAAAAAAAGGAATGGATGGGTTTCACCATTTGGTTGGTCACAAATCACCTCATAAGGTTGGTACCTTCAAAGGCATTGCTTTCCCAGTCTTACAGCTCGCAGAATGAACTTTTTTCCTGTATCCACATGGTGAGCTGGGCCCAAATTTCATTCGGACCAACAAAGAACCTTTAGAAACCATGATTGACAATCGTGATGAGTGCCCGGGGTAGCCCGTGACCATTTCTGAACCTTTGTGACATCAAAGATACCAATTTAACACTGAGATGAGGGGTGAAGCAGTTCCTCAGAAGTCAAGAGATTGCTTTGAGCAGAGTTGACCAACCAGCCCACCACCCAACCCACCACCCAACCCACCACCCAACCAACCAACCGTCGATCACCATGAAGCAACGGTGGGCACAGGAGCCGCCACCTCCAGGTGCCAAGGACTGCGGGTCGCCAGGGCTGCTGCGGTGCTGGGGCATCCCTGGGTTGCTGAGTTGGTCGTAGGACAAGTGGGGTGGCCCTGCCATGCAGCAAGCGGATGACATGGCGCCAGCCTCAGAACAGCGTGACGAACATGAAGCAAACTTATCAATCACGAAACCTCAGAGTTCAGAGGATGTTTTGGTGCAGAGGATGTTTGGATATGTTTGGCGCAGGAAAACTAAGAGATGTCTAAGATGTTGGACCGGAGATACTGACAAAACCTCACAGAGTCCAACTGCTGTCGATTCAGGAAGGTCCTTCAGCTGAAGGCAACTGCAGGCCCGCTAGAACGGTGGGAAGGTGACTGTTGTCACTCGCCATGATCCAACCATTGTTTGCAAACAGCAAACCATCATGGATCATGGTGATCTGTAGTGACTGTAGTGAACAACCATTTGTTTTGAACAACCATCTGTAGTGAAGGACCATCATGAACAATATGTCAAGTGACCTAAGAATCGAAGTGTTGGTTGTTTCGCCAGGAGCTCTGTCATTTGTCTCCTTGCACAAAATAGACTGACAGGAGTCTGTTGATGGCATCGATCTGTCCCACTCTGCCAAGAAGGCTCCCGAAATACGAAGTCGTGCTCGAAAGTGAAGTTTTTGCACAAGCATGTCCCAACAAACTTGCCATGTCTTTCTGTTCTGTGCAGTGATGTGGGTATGTTTATGTATGTTTCAATTTGCATAATTGGTGTGTATAATATGTGCAGATGCATAAAAGATCTGCATATTCGCATATTAACGCTGCATATGACATGCAAGCATACAATTCACATCAGTTTACCATTCACAGAGAGTTCTCGTTCAACTGGAGATGTGATTTGCTGATCGAGGCGGAAACGAGACAGAGATTTCTTGTGAAAAGAAGTGCCGCTGCACGACCGCTCTGCCACACTTTCCATCGGGGTCAACGGGGGTTCTGTGCTCCGATTTCTGTTCACTTGTGGCTGTGCCTGGAGCGTTTGCATAGCATCAAGACATCATGAGCAGTGACAAGCAACGAGCAAAACCTTAGAGCCTTTGAGTCAACAGGGAGATGGCAACAGAGACTTATTAGATATGGGGGACAAACCAAATATCACCATGGCCAGCTGAAGATTCCAACAGCGATCATGTTGTTCATGTTTGCTATCTTTACTTGGTCTTCACTTAGTCACTTAGTCTTTACTTGGATTTTGGGCCATTGCCAACTCGCACATAGAGCTTGAAGAACCATGCAGAGGGCTGGGGCTCGCGTGTCATGGCCTTGCGTTCTGAAGAACCTGCGCCGCATCTCTCATCAAGGCAAGGGAGGCGTCAAACAAGCAATGCTGGTAGCTAACATGCGTCAACCATAGCTAACAACATCTAACAACAAATGGTTAACAATACTAGTAGCTAACAACCAATGGATAACAACTAACCACTAATGGTTAACATCCGTTAGCTAACAACTAACAACTAATGGTTTGCAGTGTTGACTAGTTGGTTCATTGCCCACTCAACATCTTCAATCTTGCGGTCCCAAGGACCTCCCCCGACAGCTTTTAGCCACAAGGATGCCCCCGATTTTATTATTGGTTCCTATCCCTCTAGTTCATTGTCCAACAAGTATCAACCATCAGTTCCACAGAAATGAACAACGAAATCCGCCCTACATAGTTGATCTACGATATATGCGTGCATATGTTCCGATATATGCGTGCATATATTCCGTGTTAGATTTCCTACAGTTGTTGGTTTGTAGCCCCTTTTATGGCTGATTTCTTATTATCAGTTGGTTAATCATCACTGAAAGCAGTACTTGGGCATCATGCTTAACCATCCAAAATCCCTTACATATTCAGCATCCAAACAAGCTTAAGCCATCAACCAACCATCATATTACCCATCAACTAACCATCGGTTAACCACCAGGAACCCAACAATTAACCATCAACTGATCATCATAAACCATCAGCTAAACACTGTAAACCATGAACTGGTCATAGATACCTGTGCATACCTTAGATAGCTATGGATACCCATCATAAACCCTCCGTCAATCATTGATCATAAACCATCAGTTAATCGCCATGAACCTGTTGTTACTCATACTTATGGACAGTCCTATGGATAGTCATGATACCTTTGGATACTTTTGGATGCCTATGAATACCCATAGATACCTATGAATACCCATAGATACCTATGGATACAGAAAGATAGCTATGGATAGTCCTATGGTTGGTCCCATGCTTCGCCATGATCCCATGCTACATCTCCAGGTGCCACAGCGGCAGCTCCCGCTGGCGCCCAGCGCATTGGAGCTGGCATTGGTCGCATCTCCAACTTGGCGCGGAGACCCGGGCGCCCCTGTGGTGGTCACCAGTGGGTCCATGTGGATGGGAGAACCATGGGGTAGCTGATGGTTCGTTGATGGTTGGTGGTTGGTGGTTGGTTGATGGTTAGTTGATGATTGATTGGTTGCTTAATGATTGATGGTGATTGATTCTGGTTAGATAATGGTTGTTGGGAAATGATTGTTAACTGATGGTCCGTGATGGTGAAACATGTTGATGAATGGTGGTCAATGAGGATCAATGAAAATGATTGTTCGTATTTGCTGACAATGATCGATTTTATGCGTGTCGCTAAGTCTGATGTAAATCCAGACCCATCTCCAGGCCTCAGATTTGTGGACTTGATTCCATAGCCGCAGCCATGGATTGGTGGATTTGAGGCCTCAGATTGGGATGTTTCCTTGATGGGTTTGAGGTTCTTGAGCGAGGAGAGGGCAGCTGGGTATACACAGCAGATGGTGAGAAGTACTTGGACTTCTCCACAGGCGCAGTGTGAGAGAGGGAGAGAATGGCTGGACACACAGCCTGGGATGTAGCTTGACCTCGCAAGGGAGGTGCCTTGTTCAGGGAATCAGGAAACTCAGGACAAAGTTGCTGGTTCTCCACTGAGAACCCTCACAAAACATGGGAATTGTAGAGACGGGGCGAACCCTTTCCGGGTGGACGGGGCTGGCATCTCTTGAAAATGCCATTTCTAGCTGCAAGCTGCTGAGTGTCTGCAGGCATTGGTGTGACGAACCTCGGGCACTGCCATCCTCGAGTGACGGAAGCTGTTCGAGAGCAAGTGGGCAAACTGTGTCACGCGCAGGCGAGACCAGGTTTGCCAACAAATTTGAATGGATGAAACAAATAATGGTCAACAACAATGGTCAATAATCATCAACAACCCCCTATTAAAACCTGTCGGTTGTTTGTGTTGCTTAGCCAATAATGTTGGTTATATAACTATGATGGTCAATCATGGTTACTCGTGATTTATAATGAAGATTTGTCAAGATCAATAAAGCCTAGAGAAGCAACCTGTCGTTGCGGCCAGTGCATCTTTTCTGCAGGGGGTGATCCAACCAGGGGAAACTGTTAACGGAAGGAAGAAGCTGCCACTGCAGGAGTGGATTGAGTTGCAAAATTGTCAGTGGCAGCCCCCAAGCCCCACTT
>VSDK01007245.1:8236-22065 GCA_009767595.1 Symbiodinium kawagutii | reverse complement strand
CAGCCACTAAGCTCCACTTGGATTGTAGGAGTCCAAGTGATTGTGGTCTAAGTTACTAGCTGAGACTAGCTGAGACTAGCTGAGGTTTCATGGCTTTTGGAGACACTTGAAATCCAAGACCTTATAGGGAAGGACGGCACTGCAGCAGGGATTCCTGGCGAAAGTGCGCACAAGTCGGGAATCGGAAAACGTCAAAATACGTGGGCGGATTGCATGTGGAAGTGGTTGAAGTTGATCCTTATTCCTACAAATTCCTACAAATTCCTATGGATTCCCTCGTATGCATTGTCACAATTTCAGGGTGAGCACTCAGGGTGAGCTTCGTAGAGACAACTGTGCCCCTCAACCAGGTGAACATTGCATATCACCGGCAGATGCTCCAGCTCACAGAGAAGTTGGAGCCGCTTGGACCTTCTCTGCGCTGTTGGTAGAGCCTTCATTGGTCGAGTTTTAAGGTGCCACTCTCCAAGAGAAGTACCAAGCAGATGACCGCAATTGCATATTCATTTGTGGGGAAACAATGGGAAACAGCTGTTTGGAGAGTACACACTCTTTCGGTAAGCTGGCCATGCTGAAGAGTTTTGTGTGAGTCAGGCGGAAAAACTAAAGACAAAGGTCGTGATACACCTTAGATTTCTCAAGACACTTTATGAACATATTCGTGTACTTCATGTGTGTTTGCGTTTGTGTGCATACTTACTTATCTCGTTTGCGGTCCATTGCTTAAATGATCGTCAAGAACAAGGCATACTGGAACTGGTATGTGTCGGCCAAAGTTGTTGCATTTGAATAGCATCATTGTTTGTTTTAAGATGTTTTAAGTATCATACTGAGAACAGTCAGGGCAAAAGGGCTAGACTATGAATTAAGCACCACCAGGATCCCCCAGGTCATCAGAAGTTTTTGAACGATTCCATGGGACAGATGGCAACTTTTTCAATGCTCAAGAGTGGCACTGGCCATCACAGGCCCCGGCCCCAGAACATTTTCTTCGAGCTGCCGCCAGTGGGGCCAAGCAATGGAGCAATGGGACTCGACCGTGATGCCGTACGGGAGGAGTTCCATCGATCCTTGGATCGTCAGGGTATGACTCAGCAGCGCCGTCATGTTGACGTCACTGAGTCGCATTCCTGGCGCTGCTGCGTCAGATGGTGCAAAACAAGTTCCTTTGAGGTCAAAACATCTGACGCAGCAGAGGGTCAGACATAGCACTTTGGATTGTTGGAAGTCTGGCTGGACCCTGTCATCCAGACGCGAGGCTACAGCGTTGGCCTCGTGTGGTCCGGTGCCATTTCGCCTGAGCTTCAGCTCCAGTGGCCACGCTCACAAGATCTCACAAGCATGTGGTTGCCCGAAATCAGGAATGCGCTTTGATCAAAATGAGCAATCCCTTGCAGATCACATTTCAGGTGCCAAGCAGGGGATCCACGTTTCTGCAGGCTTTGCTATGTGCAGTTTGAGAAAGGGAAGTCCCAGGAGGTCGATGCCATCAAGCAACGGCTGAAAGGTGGTGCCCCACCGGGCCCGGCAGCCAGGCGGAATTTCGAGGAGGCGGAATCCACAGTGGCAGTAGTGCAGGTGAAGTGAGCCAGGAGATCAAGGGAGGTAGTTCGAGCTCTTTCCAGACACTCAGCCGTTCCAGACTCATGGAGCCTCCGAAGTGCTGGTTGGACGATGGTTGGACGATGGTTGGACGATGGTCTTTGCAATGGATTTGTGCTTTTGGTTGTGGCGCAGCGGTGGGTTCGGTGGCAGACATACTTCGCTCTCAGGACACCGCCGGTTTGTGGAAACAGCAGACCGAGAAACATGGAGATCTCTTGCTGGCAGTAAACAACACAATGCTTTGGTGTGGCAGCAGTGTACGGTGTGGGAAAGATTTCGCATTCATTCATTCATTCATTCGTTGTAGCCACGCCAACGCATTGTTTTGTGTAGAATGGAAAACTGGTGCAGCTTCGACAGGCCCTGGAAGCGCTGCAACGATGCTGGAACGAAGACGACCAGTGAGCAAACACTGCAGGTTCAGAGACGTTGCAAATATCCACTACACTACAGAAATACGTTGCAAAATAATACACAACAGATCCACTACAATTTCTGATGAACTGAACAAATATGACAACGTTGTGGCTACCACTTGTTTGAGAACAGAGCCTTAGGATTGGCTCTTTGGTTGATGGACTTGGCTTCAAGAATTGTATGATGTTCAAAAGGTCTGCAAAGTCATCATTTTGTTCCTTCCCTGCGCAACGAATTCCGTCATTCAATTCATTGGTGTTGGTTTCAACTCAGATTGTAGTAAAGGCATTGGTCACTGTCCACACCCATTTCTAGGCTAAGACAGCCCAGAACAGCTACGAACCCTCTTCGATTGAAAAACACACACTCAACAGGCGCATAGGTATGCGCCACAGCTGTGTATAGTAGGTCTCTTTGAGGCTTCAAGGATGGATTCATTGGTACAACTGACATGCCAGTAGCAATGATCAGACAGGTACCACTGACATTCCAAGTTTCAGATCGAAGATCACCAACTGAAACAAAAATTGAAAGATCTGATTCCGATCTCATCCAACTTGAAGGTACCACTGCCAACATCTGCCAACTGATTCCCATGAACTCCGCTGAACTCCAGATCTTCACTCCGCTGCTTCGCCCAGGAAGGTGATGCCTGGCCTCGACAGCTTCCTCTTCGTCACCACGGGCTCCGAGGCTGTGGAAGCCGCCGTGAAGCTGGCGAGGCGCGGGGACAGCGCCAAGGGGTTGCCATGGCGCTGCACATGGCAAGGTATGGCAAGGTATGGCATGCTGCGTCATGCTGCGTCATGCTGCTTGATAGTGGTGATTTTCGGGTGGTTTGACGGAAAGATTGATCAGTTGTGGTCATGAAATGGCTATATGATGATGTTTTTTGGATGTTTGTTGATGGTTCGTGATCCCTACCTGACCACTTACGCCTGTGGCAGGGATCCAGCCAAAGGAACTGTTCAGCGGTGGCTAGGGTAGTTGAGTTGGCTACCATTAGATGCCTACAAAAATAAATGGCATACAAGTTTCCGAAGATGTTTGGCGCAGACACTTGGTGGAAGAATGTGCCGATTACGGGGCTGGATTTGGGACAGCTTTAAATAGGCATCCTATTCTACAGTCATTGGTTACAGGTTGGTTCCAGAGGGTCCATAAGCATCAAAAGCCTTGAAAAACACCGGTAGAATGATCAAAGAGCACCAACAAGTGTCTATAGAATCCAGCAATAGAGAAATGAACACATTTCGGCCATCAAAATTGGAAGAAACATGTCGCAACATAGATTGAAAGCATTTGCAAAGTCATGTGATTGGCCGGCCGATGAAACAGATAAACTATGATAAACTACTTGGATATAGTTTGTTTGTTTGCTAACATCATTTGGATAAACTATTGATAAGCTACTACTGATAAACAACTTTGATAAAATCATTTGTCATTAGTAGTTTATCAATAGTTTATCCAAGTGGACTATTGCTTCTTTGCTCAGCGCTTGTGTCTTTGATTTGTTCGCCCGCACGTGCGCCTTGAGTGGCATGCGAGCTGCCAGCACTGCTGGGGAATTTGGGGGTTACCTCCGACGGGGCTGGATGGCCCTGGCTATGGTTAGCTATGAACCATCATGAATCATCACTGACCACTCCATGACCATTGTTGACCACCATCATGCAACCATTCTGGAACATTCTAGAACTCCTATCAATCATCATACCAGCATTCTTAACCATTGTTGAGCGGGATATCTGCAATGTCATAGAATGTGATTTGTGCCATGACTAAACATCACCACCTGTACTATTGACGATGACTTGCTTTCTCTTGCAAGAAAGGACAGTGCCCCAGTGATTGCAGCTCACAATCCCACGCTTTTCCAGTGTCAGGTGGTACTCTGTACTAACAACAGCGGATGTATTCGCCATGGTTTCAATGGTTGTAAACCAAGTTTGCATGATACAATCCATTCTAATGCAATGGTTCAACACATTTGATGATACAATCAGTTTGCATTCATGTCAATCAGATCGTCAAAAGTCAAGACGCTACCACTGCGATCGCTGCAGTTGCGCTCCCGGCTCAAGGCAGGAGCGCCTCACAGGTGCCCCTGAACTGTGATGGCGCCATGCTGGCTCCGCAGACGGGTCATGATTTGACGCCCATTAACCGCGAGGACGCGGCAAGGCTCAGGGATCTCCATGTGAATTGCACTGAGGCCAACTTGCGCGAAGTTAAGAAATATGCTGTGCACTATCCACACTTGTTCCAAGTGGCTGACGTGGTGGGCAACACTGCTTTGCACTATGCATCAATGTCACGAAGAGCGGATTTTGTGGAAGAAGTGCTCAACATTTATCGCGACTCGCACACGTTTCTTCATTTCAAAGTGGAATTTCGAAGGCATGAAGAGGTAGAAGGCTTGCTGTTCACTGAGGGTCGTGGTCCACGTGCCGCTGCTGAGTTTGTGGTGTCGAGATTCTCGGACAAGAAACATGGTCGTGCTGGAATCAGATTTGGCGATGGCTTGGAAGCGGTTTGCACCAAACTTCCAACTGACTTTCTTCCCAGATTTTCATACGCAGCTCCACGAGCCAAACCAGATCCAAAGGTGAAGGACGTGGTCCGTGCTCTGGAGAACGGAGAGCAGTTGAAATCCTTTCCTTTGGAATTTCGTTTTTGCAGACCTGCTCTGATTGGAATTTTTGCACAGGACACCTGGCACAATATCGAAGCAATCACAAGAGATGCGAGCAAGCAACATCCAGATGACTTGAAAGAAAATCGGAGGATCTTGCGATTGCTGAGAAGAGAAAGAGAGCTGTTGGCCGAGCAAGGGGGTCACCCTCGTTTCCGATTGCAGGGAGCGAAGTGCATTGAAGCACCGGAGGCACCACCAGCTCTGCCAACATTGCCAGCCCTGGGAACGATGTCATCTCCCAGAGTCTCCAAGCGAATTCCAGCAGCAGAAAGCCATGTTTTGATGGTGACAAATCGGGGTTTCAGCAAATCAAATTCTGTGCCCATCATGTCTTGGTCCAACAAAGCAATCGACAGAGCCAACTGGTCGTTGCCGCGGTGAGCATAGGTCCATGGCAACGGCCCTGGTTCCAGCCATGCGCATCAATGATTGTGCTTGGGGCACGCTACTTGTTCCTGGAACAGGCAACGGAGATCCGGCTGACTAATGACGTTGTAAAATATGCACGTTTTTTTGGATGCTCACCCTTGCGAAGCAAAGGGAGCAGCCAAGTTGTAGGCATTCTCAAAGACCCGGAAGATAGTCAAAATGTTCCAAAACGTCCGCAGCCTTATTCTTTCCCTCTGGTAGCTCAACCTGTTCGTGGAGAATCCGTTTCGTTGAACGATTAGATGGTGGTGGTCCTTCATTGTCTGGCTATGTCTAGCTCATCTAGCAGTATGTATGTTGGAATCTTTGCTTCCTATTGGTGGTTTTCTTCACTCTATTCTCTTTGTTCAAGACCCACATTCAGATTGTTGTCAGACGATTGTTGGCAAATGTCTGGGTTTCCATTAGTTCCCTTCAGCAACTGACGGCTAAAGAAGCTGTTCTGATTCCCCTGTTGACGTTTGACCGGGCAGGCATGCAACCAAGAAGCCGAATGTCATCGTGCGCGGCTCTAAGATTGCTTTTTTTGTCAAAGACCGAAGTTGTAGCCTAATTAAATAGACTGCAGTGTACCCTTAAGTTACACATGGAACATATGTTTAAATGGAGTTTTTTATTTGCAATTGTTTATGAAACTCCAAGTCAAATAAAAAACCAGTTATATACATTGGTTGAAAATGACACTCAAGCAAAGGAACTGATCATTGTCAGATTGATGAAGCTTAGCATCACCTTTTCGTGTTCGCTTCCACCAAGGTTTCAAGGAGGTTACCATGGTCGAACTCTGCTCACCATGAGAATCTCTGGCAAGTTTTGAAACATGGACAGCTGGGTATGGGTCAAAATTGTCAACCCCCAACATGGCCATTTATGATGGAACTCTGTTGTAAACCAATGATTTTTTGTGTACCCAATTTTGACGCACAGCCAAACAGTGAATAAACACCATGAGAATCTCAAGCAACTTTGAGACGGTGATGCTTTTCTGGAAGGTGATCCGGAAAAATGGTGTCACCCTCCACCAAATCTTTTGGGGGGTACCACCATTGATGTTCCGAGGGCAATTTTTCACATGCATGGTTTCCAATGCCAAATTCATCCAGATCGCATGCCTGTGCTTGAAGAGTCCCTCAACAGGGCAGCTGGACCAAATGCCCCAAAGACATGGAGCTTGACATGGTCCATGCATCTCCCTGACAACTTGAGGGTAGCTCTATCGCTGAGGAAACAGCCATATGCCATAGCTCATCTTTATTTGTGCATATTTCTTTTACAGGTACATACTCATAAAGTCATAGATCGATATTTCTAGGCACACATGATTGACAACTAAGCGCCTTTCTTCAGCATCAAATCTGGGGATATCTGGGTGGCTGCTGGCAACACGGCGCCAGGCATGACCACCAGTGGCACCAAATACCGCGCAGGATATGGTCCGCATGCCTCAGGTACCTCAGTTTGAGACCATCCTTGCGCATGTGTCGTCGTCGTTGTTGTTGTTGTTGTTGTTGCTGTGGTTGTTGGTGTTGTTCTTGTTGTCGGTGGTGGTGTTTGTGGTTGTGCTTGCTGTTCCTTTGCGTCATTATTTTCCTCGTATATCGTCGTATATCATCACTATCTTATGATGTTATACAATTTTTCCTCTCACTTTTGTGACCTTTTCCTTCGGAGTTCTTCATGCAGATGATTGATGGGTTGGCCAAGAAACTGGCAAACTGGCTTGTAGCTGGGGTTTACTCAGATACAGTAGGTTGATGAATAAGTTGACGAATCCAAATATTCATGATCAATTGTCACTTCATCAACCTTCAATGATGGTTGAAGTTGCTATAATAGGTGTGGTAGCTACTGCTTGCCAGTGGTTGCTGATGGTCGTCACTCGTTTCTGAGTGTAACATTGACCTGGCAGCGCAGCTGACGCAGCTGGCGCTAGGCATTTTCGTGGCGCCACATCCTTTTTTTGCCCTTCGATCAGTTCCAAGGCACTGGATGGCTTTGCCAACACAAAATGATGAGGAAGACAGAATTGTAAACATTATATAGATATTTTTTATTGGAATATGAATATGAATTATCAGAAAATGAACTGATCATATAGATATCATATGAACAGATATTAGACATGAACAATACAAAAAGATATGTAAAGATTCATCATGTAAAGATACTTATGTATCTCAAAACTGCTCAACATTGCTGGGTTGCTCATGGGTCATCACAAAAGAATCCGCGCCGCAGTCCTCCTGACCACGCTCAGTGGCTGGTGGAGCAGCTGGAGGACAGCATCCTGGTGCCATAGATGTCTTGCTCCACGGACGATGCATGCATTTGTTAATGTAATGCATACTTTTGAATGGATACTATCCTATTAAAACCTGTTAAATGTAACTTGTATTGTGATGTATGCATACTTATGTAAAGATTGATTTTATATGTAATAAACTATTTATGAGAGAGAAGTCTGATTGCATTGAGAATATTTTGCATATACATATAGAATACTATTATGATCTATTATGTATATTAGATATATGATATGTATATTGGACACATTAAGATTCTGTATAAAATGTGTGCATTTTTACCACCTTCAAGCCATGGAGGTCATGTGACATGCCTCCTGCCTCCAGATCATGCTGCAGCAGCAAACCGCGGCCAGTGAGACCGCTGCCATCGTTTTGGAACCGGTGCTTGCCTTAGAGGCTGCAGCAGACACATGAGCTGATTTCACACATTCTGCAACTTCCTGATGTACACGTGTACCTGCGTATATCCATGGATCCTATACATCTTACTTGGGATCGTTGATCATTATTGGTCGTTCCAAGTGACAGCTAGAAGTTCACGTCAGTGACTTGGTTGGGATTTCTGTCTCCAGGTGCTTGGCGAAGGTGGCTATGTGCCACCAGCTCCGGGTTTGCTGCCAGCGACTGAGAAACTGCTGCCAGTGAAGCTTCCAAGTGGCGGTGGCTTTTCCACTCTGGGTCAAGGATAGTTCAGAATGTGGCTGAGGATAGTTGCCGATAGTTTCTTCATTCTGAGATATGAATATTGGCCCACTTTGAAGTTCAGAGATGTCAAGGGTGCAGAGAACCAACCTCGCCTGCCTTGCCTGTAGAAGTCTCCCATTGCATCACATTGCGAGGCAGGCACTCAGAGACTTCTGTGATCGGTCCGAAGCTCAAACGGGGGCGAAACATGGGTAGTTTCAACAGTGTTGAAGTGATTTGCATCAGATGGTGGTTCCATTTGGTAACTAGAAAGCAATGGCCATCATGGCAGGCCATGAGGTAACACCGTTGTAGGTGTTTCTGAAGTTTTGGTTGCAGGCACAACCTGCTTTTCATTGCAGATGAAGTGCAAAGTGGGTGTGGGGACCAAGCAGATCCTGAACCACAGAGTGATTGCATCGATTTCTATCGCATCGAGTTGATTGATATCGCGTGTGACAGGTTCTCGAACAGTGTTGTTGGATTTGGATTGATTTGTTGAGAGTGACCATGTTTTTGGTCCAGAATCAATGATCAATGACCCAGGATGTTTCCATGATTTAGCATGATCGTCGTAGTCACTTACTTCATATATTGTTTGTTTTTTCCCATATTGCTTGTTGGCCACTTCTGCAACTTGGATCCCTGGACTAAGCGAATGTGCGAGAGTGTTTTTCCCCTGTCGTGGTTGTTTTTCCCATACTGGTCAACATGCGCTTATACAGATTTCCCATAGATCTCCCATAAATTTCCTGTAGATTTCCCATCGATTTCCCATAATGGTTATGTAACAGGTGGTTTTTGATTCCCATCATGGCTGGTTCTTGTCAATAATCAATCCTGCTGGAATCTCAACGCTGGATCCTCCAAATTTGCGTTTTTCAACCCCTACTTGGCAGGGTCTGTTTTACATCTATAGTACCCTGTGTTAGATTATGTGGATAGAATCTCCATAATATCTCAAAGAAGGGTCTTTGATCTAGATTTAGACAATTATTTTAGATAACAAAAAAATCTACAATCAGTTCCTATGTATGTGATGTAACCCCTATTTGGGGGCGGTTGCTGTTCGTTGCCACAGACTTTCTGCACCTGCCGCAGCTTTGGCCGCACCGGTCGCATGTTTGCCGTGGACCATGATGATGTTCGGGAGCTCAAAGGGAAGACCCGTCGTGGAGAACAGCACCATGTCGTGGACACCATCATCCATGGTTTCTGTGATAGCTAATGCTGGTTCACTATAGTGGTTTCCATGACGACGCATGACGGTTAAGTATGGTTTGTCATGGTGGCGATTGTTCATATAAGGACAATATACATAAGGTGAGGATGAACATCTATGGTTAAGGTTATGATGTGGCTAAGCAATGTCTATGGTCAATATCTGTATGGTTGATCGATACTAGTTTCATTAATGCCACAACGATCCGATATGGTCTTGCTGCAATACCATGCAATGCATACACCTACGATATCTTTTGCACCGTTCTTCACCCGTGGCTTGATAGGAGATCATTGTGGTTGGTCATCCACAATATGATCAAACACATGTGGATGCCACCGATCATGGTGGAATCATAGTGGTGCAAATTTGTTGATGGCATATGATATGAACACACAACATCACCTACATTATTATTCATACACGATTCATACAGATGACTACTGATGTCAACAATTGGCTTGACGTTGTTGTACGATGTTGTAAATGACTGTCAATACCAACACCATTGTCCAGTTCATAATTTGTGAAGGGGTGTTAAATTTATGATTGATATTGATATTGTTCAGTGACAGAGTGGGAGTATTCAATCGTGGGATTCCCAACCCAATTGGCAAGCACAAACAGCGTCAGACATCGTTCCAGCGTTGCGACCTGTTCGGAGCTGTGCAAGGTCTCTCCTGACATTTTGGTCTTTGCCAAAGGCTGGGACAGCGACGAAAAGCACCAAAGATCGACTTCCCTCGTGGCTTCATGGAACCTGACACAGCAGATCGCATCGGCCTGATCTCAATGAGCCTGTCGGCAAATGCCTTGTACAGCGCATCAGAAATTGCCACATTCGACTCAGGAATCTGGTTTGGCATGTTTGAGAATCATGATTGGCCAGCCCTGTTGAAGCATCAATGGAGTTATAGGTATACCATAGCCCATTATCAACTGCTATCCTCAGCATTTGACCCTGGTACACCCATACTGATTCATTTCATCTATTGGCTACCGCTCATTAGTGGCATAGGTATGGCTATATGAACTATTCATGACCATAGTTATGAGTGTAACCTGAGTATTTCCAAGTTACTATGACTATAGCAATAAACTATCAATTAGTATTCATGATAGCTATTGTGAGTACAACTGGTGCAATTGGTGTAATGATTAATAACCAATCATACTGACTATAGCTATTATTAAGTAACTATAGCTATTAATCACGGGTGTGAGTGTGTGAGCTCACAGCTGTCATCAAACCATTGTGACCGTCGGTACGCCGCAGGTGTTGCCTCGGGTTTCCCTTTGGCTGGCATCGCGTCTAGAAGGTGCTAGTGGTGAAATCAACGGTTGACGATACGGGATGATATGGGATAGTTGATTTTACTGGGGTTAAATAAGAAGATAATGTTTATGGGATGATATATATATATATATACATATATATATATATACATATATATATATATGATAGTTGATATGGGTTATATACAAGGCTTATGACTTAGAACGATTCATAATGGTTAATGATAGGTGATGAAGGATTTGATGTGGTTTTATCGGGTGTGATAGGGATAATGTACACTTTGATAATGATTTCTATGCTACGGGACAATCAGTAACAATCATGGTCAAACAACTATATCAGTTTGCCCAGCTTGCCATGGTGGTACCTACGAGCACCATCCAATAGTAACCATGACCCACAGGGAAACCACCAGTAACTGGGGACACCATTGACTTGGACAAAGCCATAGGAGAATCAACAGCCGAAGAGTCCAGCTGCTGGGTCACATAGGCTGGTGCCGACCCGCAGTTGCCATCCCAAGTGAACCCATCATTTCCAATGCTTAAGGGTAGGCTATTTATTGACAGCCGTACGCCGGTCAGCTTGGCTTGGTTTGGTGCCAAGCTATGCAAGATGCTCAGCGGCCATTTTCCTTGTTGCTGTTGAAGCTGCATTTGTTTCACGCAGGCTACCGCACTGCCATTTCAATCACAATGATTGCTGGTGATATTTAGTACTGCATGATAGTTAACTATCACTATTGCTGGTCAGTGATGATAGTTCACCGTTCAAAACCAGGGGCAGCAGTGCGGTCACTTCAACCAGCTGAGCTCCAAGAGCAGCCTCCACAGGGCGCTGACTGCAGAGCAGCCTCCAGGAAGTCAAGGAGGCCTCCGGTGGTGATCCGCTCAGCCGTGGTTGTGCTATGCCATGGCTATGCCATCGGTCTGTGCTCTTTTTCATTTTATCATTCAAATGATGGTTAGCCAGAACCATTAGCATGATCAAGTATGGTCAACAGATGCTGGCTATGCCTACGAAGTGTGCTGTTGACCCATTTTTTCTCGTTGTCATTCCACAAGATCATATTCCTCATGTCTTGTCAGAACTACCGGGCCTTGATCCACTGAAGAAAAGTGGACTCATGAAGTTGAATTCGCTTGTATAGTTTTCGCAGCAGTGTTTTCCAGCCGCTTTTCGCTGCTTTCGTTTCTTTTGTCGCTTGGCCTGCCTACCTGCTAGCTAGTGGCATGCAGACTGCTTGGACAGTGCTGCGCAGGAGGATCAAGTATGATCAACCATGATCAACGAGTATCATTGAGTCACGATTCGCCGCTAACCATGTCAACGGTCAAGCCAAAGCAATGTAATGGCAGTGTTCCAAGCATTGATCAACGATCCTTGGCCCAGGAACCTACGCTGGAAATGCTGTTGCCTGTGCTGCAGCCAACGCCACGTTGCTTGTACAGCGGTCATGGCGGCATCAGCTTGGCCATGGCTATGGCCACTACGGCTGGTTGGTACACCCGGTTGATCGAACACATTGACATTTGGAAAAAATGGTTGCCAGTTAGATGATTTGAAAACATTGGATGCATTGCTATTTTCGAATTCAATGTTTGATCAGGTCGTTTGGTTCTATGGTATGTCAATTCCGTTCCCCCCCAATGTACTTGCACAGCCGGACCAGCAGACCGGCGTCTGAATACGGCAATGTCACGCAAACGAACCAACAAATCAATGAATACGTATTTAGATGTACCGAGATATTTACAATACATTTTGTCCTTTCAGTAACACCAGGCATGTTATGAACCCAAGTTGTAGCCGACCAACCTTTGAGAAGCCTATGATTAGCCAAAATTATCAACCAACATGCCCTTGGAATAACCCTCAACGCATCCACTCTCCATCAACCATCACCATCATGAATCATCGCTAGCCATTGTTCACATAGCCATGAATCCAGTGTTGTAAGTCAGTGTAAGCATCAATATTGACAATCAAGCACTATCAACCAGTCATAGACTAACAATCAACCTCTATCCGTCACAAACTTACCGTTATCAGCCGTTATTCATTAACCGATCGCCCTTCAGCCTCACCGATTTGGCACCGACGGACGCTTCGTTCGCTGAAGCGAACCTCAGGTTGGATGTGATGATGGCCCCGCAGTTCATGGAAGCAGTAGCTGCCCGTGGCGATCAGATGTCAGTGAGCCCAACGGACATCATGTGATCAAACACTCGCTAAACATGGCTGGTCAAGTACCGGTTGTAGGTGGTTAAGTAGTGGTTGATTCCTGATTGATGACTGGTCGCATCAGTTTGTCTTATGTGTTTGGGAATTGTTGGTATGTAATGTAATTGTGATTGGTTGTTGTTAATAGTGATTTGTTTGCATAGTTGAACGATTCCTGGTATGATTGAGAATTTGTCATTGCTGGTATTGATAACGTGTCATTCTGATTCATCCTGATGGTAGTATACTACTTATCATATATATCATTATATATCTACCATAAGTATGCGAACATGTCCCTGATACATGTTTACACTGGTATCATTTACCCTTGTCCTCAACTGGTGGTATCACTGGTGATGCATGGGGAGCATTGCGGAGCAGCTGTGCACGTTTTGAGGCGGAAGGCTTTGGAGACTCTGCGAGAACGGTATCCAGATGTCATTCAGGAGGCGGGTTGGATGTGGTTGGATGGTCGGCCGCATGTGAGCATCAAACATGCTGGAGGTCGGAACACCTCACGTGGTTTGGTTGCACAGTTCATGAATACATGATGAATGCCAATGGTTCCAAACATGTTTTGTGACACTTCCTAACTGTGCCCTGAAATGCCGATCGGCCGATGGAATATTTCGGCATGTTTCGGCTACCGCTCAGTTTGCAAGGATGAACCTAGCAGTGATACAGTACACAAGTCGTGACTATCGTCGATTCCAGTCCCCAACAATACATCATTAGAAAGTATCAGCCAATGTTCATAATGAACGAAGCATATTGAAACATCAATGTTCTGAATCAAGCATTGTTGACCATTTTTAGCTGAATGTGAGCCAGTAATTCACCCTCAAAGTCTTGACCCTGGTCCTCAAGCAAGTTCACTGGTTGACGAGGTCCGTGGCCCCGGCTTGATGATTGGTCTTGAGTTCCACAAGGCCGAGCCGCTAG
>VSDK01007243.1:486-12017 GCA_009767595.1 Symbiodinium kawagutii | reverse complement strand
GGAATGCCCGGGAGACAACCTGCTACAAAAGAGGTGTCGGAGAAGCCTTTTTGAAGGATTTGGGCCCCAGGAAATGCCAAAAGATGTTCCAGGAAGCGCTGGGAGACAACCTGCTACAAAAGAGGTCTTCGAGAAGCCTTTTTGAAGGATGTGGGCCCCAGGAAGTGCCAAAAGGTGCTCCAGAAAGCCCTGGAAAAGAACCTACTACAAAACACGTCTCCGAGAACCCTTTTTGAAGGATTTGGGCCCCAGGAAGTGCCAAAAGGTGTTCCAGGAAGCCCTGGGAGACAACCTGCTACAAAAGAGGTCTCCGAGAACCCTTTTGGGCCCCAGGAAATGCCAAAAGGTGCTCCAGGAAGCCCTGGGAGACAACCTGCTACAAAAGAGGTCTCCGGGAAGCCTTTTTGAAGGATTTGGGCCCCAGGAAGTGCCAAAACGTGCTCCAGGAAGCCCTGGGAGACAACCTATTACAAAACACGTCTCCGAGAACCCTTTTTGAAGGATTTGGGCCCCAGGAAATGCCAAAAAGTGTTCCAGGAAGCCCTTGGAGACAACCTGCTACAAAAGAGGTCTCCGAGAAGCCTTTTTGAAGGATTTGGGCCCCAGGAAATGCCAAAAAGTGTTCCAGGAAGCCCTTGGAGACAACCTGCTACAAAAGAGGTCTCCGAGAAGCCTTTTTGAAGGATTTGGGCCCCAGGAAGTGCCAAAAGGTGCTCCAGGAAGCCCTGGAAGAGAACCTGCTACAAAACACGTCTCCGAGAACCCTTTTTGAAGGATTTGGGCCCCAGAAAGTTCAAAAAGGAACTTGTCGTACATATTGGGGTTTTTAGTCGTGGGCCCAGAAGGCGTCTTGTTCGTAGGATGTTAAGATCCTCTCGTTGGATTTGTGTTTGTTTCGTAGGATGACCCCCCTCTCCATTTGCACCCAACACCTTGTGTCCAAGAACAAGAAACAAAGAAATACCAGACGAACAATAGTTGAACGGTCATTACAACCTCACATTAAGCACAGGCAAACAAACGATATCTTTCCATGACGATAATAACAACCAACAATCATTGATCCATCCTCATTCGGCCTTAGCCACACTGAACCCTCGTTTGTCATCATTAGCTACACACACCCAACCATTATCCACTATGATGAACCACGATCAACCATCATTTCCCATTACCAACGGTCTCCAATCATTTCGGGCCGCTGCTCAATTTGCACCACTTGGAAAACCTTTCTGTGGCCAACAGTGATGGTTTCAGCATGGCTGATCATGCTCAATGACGGCTCATGTCATGAGGGTAAAGGTGTGCTTTTAATTGCTAATGATGGTTAGCAGTCATGGATAGTGGCTGTAAGAAGGGTTGATGATGCTTAGTAATGATTGTTAAAGCTTTGTAAATGATTATCATTGATGATCATGGCCGATACTACTGCCTGATGAGTATGCTTAACGATGAAAGCTGATGAATATGCATAATGATTATGGTTCTAATAGTGATCAGTGATCAAGGTCAATAGCGTTTCAGCGTGATTCACAGATGGGTGATCGCAGGGCCTGGCATTCTTGGGACAGCCTTTAGATCCAACCCTGGCAAACTACAAAACCATTCTGTTGGTTTCGGGGGTGTTCGCCAGGGGCAAAGGCTTTGACGCATACCCGCATACAAAATACTTCTCTTCTCTGTATGTTCCAGGTAAGTCCCACCCAGCCTTCTTGTCTGATGCTTTTCCGTTCCTCGACAAAGCGAGCATCCAGTTGAAAAGAATCACTGGAACTTGCAGGAGAATTTGCACACGCAAGCACAAAGCCCTTGTTCCCTTATACTTTGTTCATTCATGAAATGGCTTAGTCTGCTGTCTGCTCGTTCAAGAAAGCAAGTGCACAGTTCAGAACGGAGTCGGCTTGAAGAATTTCTCTTCTTGTGTCCCGATCCCAAGAAAAGGAGATTGGTGGCAGAGAACAGCCTCATCAGCCCATAACGTATGCTCCCAAATGTTTCATCCATCATGTTTCTTCGCCGAAAGCTTCGAAAGATCAAGTCAGCCCAAGAAGAATCATGGCGTGAAAATTTCCGATGTCTCTTAAGGCAGGTAGGGATGACGTGCCGTACTCAAAACGAAACAATTGCGCTGGATCCCACAGATACCAAATCGCAAGAAGGAGTGCAGTCAGTACAAACCCACAGTTCGCAAGAAAGATTTGAAATTTCATACTCTACAATCAGAAAATGGCTGTGTCCATACAAATCATCATTCCAGTACGGAAACCATGTTCAGTCATGGTTGAAAATCATTAGTCATGGTTCATGAATAACATGTTACTTATGGGTAGTAAAGGTTAATAACTATTTTTAATATCACTAATGGTTCTTCACCATGTTCAACAATAATGCTTAATAGCTTAATCATGTGACCCATGTGGACCATCAACCCATCACCCTCCACTGCGTCCAAGTCTCAAGGCAGCACGTTCAGCTTCCTTTTGGGCCTGGCGTGAACTCGCAGCACATGGCTGAAGGTCCTGGTACCATCACCATCCAGCTGTTCATGGTCATTACCAGTGAAAACAGCTCATTTTGGAGGCTCATTTTGGTAACTGCTGCTTCATTGCTGGTAACTCATTACCAATGAAAATAGCTCATAGGACATTACCCATGAAAATAGCTCATTGTTGGTAACACTTGCTTCATTTTCAACAAAGCCAAATGATTTGCTGCAGTTGGGGACCCGGTGGACTGTCAGGGCTAGCTATGAATTGCTAAATTTCCAGCATCCCCGAGAGAAGTCCGGAGCAGTCACCATCATCCTACTGTCGAAGTGCAGTGTGGGGAATGCGGCAAGAAATACCAATGATAGATTCAGCTGCTCATAGGAAATATAATCTACAATAATGGTTAATCATGGGCCAATACTGGCTAGTAATGGCTCATAATCGACAAATGATGATTTGATGGTTAATGTTCCAGTTCTGTTGTTATGTGATGGTAAATGGTTCATCTCAAACAAGTTGATAGGGAATGTAACGGCGAATCATGGTTAATGGCAGATCCAGCTGTTAAGTCGCACACTAAGTTGATGGATAGCTGATCATTTACAAGTACAGATGGGAGGGTTATCAACAAATGGATCTATCACCACAACCGACCTATTAACCAATCTGCAACCAACCTAACCAGCTTATTCACCTGTTGATTCACCAGGCTGACCAGGCTGACCACTGAACTTTCCCTTGGAATAAACAGGTGAACAGCTGAAACCTCCCGTCGTTTCCAACGTCTCAAGGAGACCTGCCTGGGCTTCGGCGGCCTTGACCTCTTCCTTGGCCTTCGCAGCGCAACTGGTGAGGTGCTGATGCTGCGGTGCCAGTATGTGCCAGCTGTGTGGATGCATCGGTGACAGTGATATACGTTACATGTCTCATGTATTTTTCCATAGCGGATAAGTACATGCATAAACACTTGTCTTGCAAAAACCACTCATATATTTTGGTTTCGAGAGGCATACAGCGATTGGGAAACAAAACGCCTTGGGTTCTCTGCTAGTCTTTGAGCCACAAAGTCTCTCATTCTGGTTGGCAATGATGAATTCTGCTTAGCATTGATAATAGTGATCTGGTTGGATTCTTGAGGGAATCTTGATTCACGACTTTACTCTAGCCTTTAGAAAGGGCACAGGGGTTCCAAGAAGCTCACAAGCCTGAATTCAAGCTCACCCTGAGGTGTCTCGCATGGAAGTCGGTAACATCATCTCTTCAACAAGTGGTCCACATGTTCAAACTGCATTGCTTTGTTGAGTCCTTCACTCTACCCATACGTTTGAAACGGCCCTCTCATGTGCTCTTGCACTGGGCTGAGCAAACCTATTGGTGATCTGAGCGTGTCTGAAAGTTACAAACGACATGCCCCTAAATGCAAGTATGCAATGTGTTTTCCTGTCAATGTTGTTTTGCACATATGTATATATGTATACATGTATATATGTATATTTGCATGCATCAATATATATATATATATGTATCAATGATTCACATATGTGTATATTTGATTTGCGTATACATATATATATATATATAAATGTGTATAAAAATACACAGATATGTACGTATTGATTTATATATATATATATATTTATATGTAAATGTATGCATGCATGCATGTATGTGTTTACATAGGATGTGAATATACATATACATGTAAGTATGTGTCATCAATATTGATTGGGATCCACTTTAACAATCGTAAATTAGAAGTGCTTCTCTCTTGTGATATATCATATGCTTCCAAGGCCCCCCCTGGCCCGGCAATATGCCAAGACACAAGTACTAGATATGTACCATATATAATTTACATACGTAAACGAAATACACACGCAAATACATACGAAAATACATATATACTGGTATGTATGGATTATCTGACATTTTGTTCCACATCCATATGCCCACTAAAGGACTGGCTCATGTGAGGGATCTCGGTCATGACCCAGCCAGATGCAACTCTTGTGAACGAAGGGTAGGGAACCATCACATTACGATGGCTAAGAGGGTGAGCAATGAAAAATCATACTGTTCAGAATTAACAAAGCCCTGGGGTGTTGGGAAGTACCATGCTGTATTTCCGGAAATAGCGCCGCTTTTGCGGCACACCTCAAAGGTCAATCATTCCCCCATTCCCTACGTTTCGCACCAAGACCAAGGATTCTTGGCGAAACGTTCTTGGCCTTCAGGTACTTCTCATCGTTTTGAAGTTTCTTCAAGGCATTTTCCAAATCCTGGCTGTGGATAGTGATGGGGCGCTGTGAGTTTTCGTGGCAAGAGCTGCGGTTGCTCTTCACAAGAGAAACCTGGCAAGACTGCTCCAAGGCTTCGTAGGTATTTTGATACGCAAAACTGCATCAGAAAATTAGAAACTTCACAGGTTGAAGAAAACCCATGATTTGGCTTCGGAAACACTAAGTTGAAGATTCGGTGTGCCATGCTTGACATCCTTTTTGGTTCTGGACAACCTTCTTAATCGCAAAGATTGGTCTAAGCTATTTACAGTGCAGTTGTTGGTTCCCTTTGTCACAAACCCTACAAACAAGTAGTTTTAAGTCCATATTATAACAATCAACCAGCCAGGTGCCACGAAGATTCGCTTCTGCCGCTCTCGCCTTCTTCTTCTTTTTGTTTGGTTCGTTGGCGACCTCTTGCTCTGCATCATCAATCTTCACCTGTTCTGAGGTGGCATCCAAAATGGATAGTTTACGCTCATCCGGAAGTATTGTGCTTTGAAAGGACCTGTTTCAAGCCATGTCAACTCATGTCAACTCATGTCAACTCTCTTTTTTACAGTGCAAATTGTACTATCTTTTACAGTCATTGTTAAAAACGTCAACTCATAAAGCATTCGATTGTACGGTTCAACTTCACTTCCTTTCTATTGCAGCGAGACCGCTGGAACCTCATGGGTTTTGATCAACTTCTTCAGCTCCTCAATACTTGGCATGACCTGAGCTGCGACACATCAGTGACGGATCTTGATGGTTTTGCATAGGTTAAAGCTCTATTAACTGACAATGAAAGTTCTATTCCACCACGTTAAAGGTTCTTGAGTCTATTCCAAAGATTGGATGATAGACTGTGTGGTATGTAGATGCACCGAGTTTGCAAGATTTTGGCATGCAATCTTGGCTCTAATTCGTTTGAGATCTTGATGATACTCTTTGATCGCTCTAGTCTGAACATCTCTCTCTACCAATCCCCCTTCCCGTCAAGAACATCAAAGACTTTGTTCAAGTCGCTTTGAAGCGCACAAGATGAGGGGGCAAAATGTGAACGACTTAGTAAGCTGGAGCCAAACACCAGAGAGTTTCTCAGCGGAATGCAGAAATTAGGCAACAAAGACTGCTCAAAATTCAGCAAACAAAGCCACTCACGCCTACAGGGCCCACCATGAGTCAGGAACCCATCGAGTCCTTCTGCGTGACGGGCAAGCGAGGGAAGTGAGAAAGCGAAAGAGAGAACGAAGAGTCACCGCATCTTGCAATGTGCCCATCATGGTTGGGAAAGCCGGGTCCAGGCCCTAGGTGGCATGCACGGAGGGAAGACAACATATTTCTGGTTTAATCACATTACAACATGAAGCTGTGTTCCATCATGCTGGGTTTGAAAAAAAGTAGCTAAAATCAGGACAGACTTGACTTGTCTAAAAAAATGAAGCTCCTTTCAAGGTGCAGGCAAGAAAAACTTCAACATGCCTCGTGACAAAGATTACATTCAGCTCCAGAGGGCCATTACTTGGGACAAGTTTTTCTGATGAAAGTTTTGATAAATTCACATTTCCTTGCCAGTGCCAGGAGCTGACCGCAACAGTTGGGATCGTCTTGCTACCCACAGTTTACTTTGTGTGTTTGGTGCTGCCTCCAGGAGTCCAAGGATCTCCAGGGTATGTTACCAAGGTCACCAGTTGGTTTGTTCGGTGCACCAAACCTGTGCCAGCGAAGTAGTAGGTAGCAAGGTGCAGAGCGCTCAATGAGTTCACGGCTGGAGTCGCTCAGCAAACGTACAAAAAAATGTGTGGAAAAAAAAGAAACGCGGATATCATTTGTCAAAAATAAAATCGTAGAAAAAAACAAAAAACACTGCAGATCAGCCAGCTGGGCCACTTGAAACGTAACCCCAACAAGAAACATCAGGGCCACTCAACAATCACCCATCCACAGTTCTGCACCTCCGCAGAGTTGCTGCTGAATCCAAAAGTGCAAAATTGACGCTTGTTGTGGATGTCACCACCTTCAGTATCTGACACTGGAAAGATCTTTCAATCTAGCGTCGATCGATGCAGAAACTCACAAGCCACATGGAATGTTGCAGGAAAAATTGCATTTTTTTCATCCTCTGCGCTTTTTGAGATCGAATCCCCAATCAGGCAATGTGAGGTTGCAGGCAACAAACAAAACCACCAAACAGGCAACAAAAAACAAAAACCGGAACAAAAGCAACAGCATCTGGGCCAGCGATTTCGAATTTTTTGCCAAATTTCCAACAAAAGAACAATGCAAGCACAAACATAAATATCCCTCCGGGGGGTTATCCGGACCTTGTTTTAGCATCGAAACTGTGTTTCGTATGGGCAGGCCCACACGAAATGGACTTGACTGCTGACAAGGAATTTGGTCAAATTCTTTCTTGAGATGAGCTAAAACCTAAGTTTTGAAGAATTGAGTTGCAAGAAGTCAGTTTGTTTTGTCGCGACGCTTTCACCCACCCAAACCCCAACCACACCCCAACCCCATGAGTGACGTAGCATCAATTTCATGAAGCAAGCGCAAGAAAACATTAGCATGCGAAGCAAGTGCAAGCGGACGTTAACATGCCCCACCCCAACCCCAACCCCACCCCAACCCCATGCGTGACGTAACATCAACTTCATGAAGCAAGCGCAAGAAAACGTTAGCATGGGAAGCAAGTGCAAGCGGACGTTAACATGCCCCACCCCAACCCCAACCCCACCCCAACCCCATGCGTGACGTAACATCAACTTCATGAAGCAAGCGCAAGAGAACGTTAGCATGCGAAGCAAGTGCAAGCGGACGTTAACATGCCCCACCCCAACCCCAACCCCACCCCAACCCCATGCGTGACGTAACATCAACTTCATGAAGCAAGCGCAAGAGAACGTTAGCATGCGAAGCAAGTGCAAGCGGACGTTAACATGCCCCACCCCAACCCCAACCCCACCCCAACCCCATGCGTGACGTAACATCAACTTCATGAAGCAAGCGCAAGAGAACGTTAGCATGCGAAGCAAGTGCAAGCGGACGTTAACATGCCCCACCCCAACCCCAACCCCAACCCCATCAAAAAGTAGTAAAAAAAGGATCCGGTTTTCCCCCCGCTAGCATAAACATGTTTTTTTGTCCGTGGGTTTTCGCCATGTTTGCCATTAGAGAATTGGTTTGCACACAAACCAGCAATGCAAATTGGACACTGAAGTCTCCACAATGGACGAAATCTAAAATTTCCCTTGACAAAGAAAACCGAATCGTTGCCTGCAACTCACACCACCCGAACCCTTGGCCTGACCCAGTGAACCGAGGGCAAGTTTACACTGAACCAAGCTGCGAATATTCATCGTCGACATAACGAAGGAAAAAACACACGCAACGAATTCGCAAGAAAAAACATATAAAAATCTCGAAAGAGTAACAATCTGATTGCTCAGTGTACATTGACAAGCGAAACAAGACCGTAATGCACATTGACTACGTTCTCAACTGGTCACGATCATCGCGATTGCGTGACATCGTTCCTAGAAGTCGATAATGGCCATGGTACATCCTACCTGAGACTACCTGCTTACTAACAAGCGCTATGCGCAAAGTTTCGGCCAGCGCAGCAATCTGGAATGACCATCGTCCATCAACCTTCCCTTTCCAGCATGTCACAGTGTATTCATACCTCTTCACTACTGTTGCCATAATATCATACTGACGCAGTAAAGCATGAAAGCCTGCAAGAGACAAGAAGAGCCGCACAATATAAGAAGGAAGAGAGCGGCCGAAGCTTTCCCAGGCCGCCTTCAGCAGGCCCGTCAGGCTCCAGCCTCGCGTTGTCCTGTGCTGTTGTTCCGCTGCACAGGATGTCGCGCCGGTGTTGCGGACCAAATCTTCTTACTCATCTGTTCAAGTAGGGTATGAAAGTTATAGTCTGTCCAGGTGCCGGGGAAACCAGAGAGGCAGGACAGGGAAGAGCTCTTCGTCTCTCCCTTTCACCAGCGGCCACTAGGCACACAGAACCCGAGCTCTACCACTTGGCAAAGTTTGCAGAGTCACCACTATGTACTGTCGCGCGCTATATCGCACGCCAGGCGTACGTACAGCGACAGGGACCTACACGCCATTGACAACGGAGTGTAGGCCATCATCGTAAAGGCATCAGCCCAGGAAAATGTATCTGATAAACCAAGACGCAGGACAGCACTGCAGAGCTGGCAGAAATATCAGAAAAAGCAGGAACACGCATAACAATCATGCACTTGCGCCTGCCACTTCGAAGGTCAAGTGACATAGTTTCGCCCTGCAGGCTTACTGGCGGCGGTCATCGCAGCGCCCGCTACCAGGGGTGGAAACACAACTGTTCGTGCCCCTGTCCTTTGTAGAAAACTGTCCACAAGAAAGTTTTAGGCAATGCGAATGCGAGTAGAGCAATCCTCCTTGCACCCACCATTCTACTTGACGCCATGGCGGCATGCGGCAACAAATATACACAACCCACGGCAATGTCAGACCTCGGTAAGGGCAGTAGAGCAGAAAAAAAAGAGAAAGAAAGGAAACGAAGAGAACGAGTGAAGGAAAAAAAACAGAAAGCGAGGAGAACACCTGTCGATGACAGAAGGTAAACGCAGACAACTTCTGAGCGGTCCTGGTCCACAACCCCATACGACTTCTGACTGGTCTTGGTATCAGGGTATGTTGATTTCCAAAATGCACGCTTACGTTTGGAAGCTTTGCCAACTTCAGCAGCAGTGGCCAGCTGGCCACGTCAATATCGTGGTTGACCTTTGGGGAAATGGAAACGAGGAATCGTCCGCTCAAGAATATTCAGAGAGCGATCCACGTGGGGTGCCTGGAATTAATTCGAAATCTTTGCTCTGGGAACGGGCGCAAAGCCATCTCTCCTGATCGATGTTCCAAGTCCCCATTCGGCCAGGCCAGTTGGGCACGGGGTACCCCGATTTGCTGCATTCAATTCAATTAGCGCCTCTATGAGTCGACTTTCACTAAAAACACAGCCATCATTCTGCATGCGCCCCTGCAATGTGGCAGGATCACTGACAACAGCATGAGAGAAGGGCATGCCCAGTCCCACTCTTGGATATCATCGAGTTCAGCGCAGATATCCGCTGGCAGCGGGGGTCAAATCTGGATAGCGCAGTTCATATGATTTAGTCTTCAACGGTGCATAACCCATGCCGTATAGAGGCAAGAAAACAAATTGAAAGTACACATGCCTTTTTGACCTGGAAGATCAAAGGCCTGTCTGGCATTACGTTTGCCAATGGCAGAGAAAATGGAAATAAATGAATCAACATGAAAATTGCGCTGGGCATTCGTGTTTCGCACGCTGGCATTGACATGTTCATAGGCCTTGGTAGTCTCCAATCAGAAACAATAATCCCAATAGTTTTTAACATAAACGGGTTCTATCCACTTTTGTTGGCGGGGCAAAAAATCCAGCCGGGACATGGCGAAGGGGGTGTGGCTTGTGACTTGTGACTACAAACAATGTGAATTAGACCATCAAATTGCCCAGCAGCAACACAGAACAACAAAAACAACAACGGCAACAACATCAACAAAACTACAACTGCGGCAGCAGCAGCAACAAGAAGAAGAAGAAGAAGACGAAGAAGAAAAAACATAATAATAACAACAACAACAACGACAACAACAACAACAACAACAACAACAACAACAACAACAACACCAGCAACAACAACAACAACAACAACAACAACAACGGCAACAACGGCAACAACGGCAACAACGGCAAAGACCACGACAACAACAATACAGCAACGGCAGCAGCAGCAACAACAACAATAGTAATAACAACAACAACACCACTAACAACCATACAACGACGGCAGCAGCAGCAACAACGACAACAACAACAACAACAACAACAACAACAACAACAACAACAACAACAACGGCAACAACGGCAACAACGGCAACAACGGCAACGACCACGACAACAACAACGACAACAACACAACGACAACGACGACAACGACAACAACAAGAACGACAAGAACGACAAGAACGACAACAATACCATCATCATCATCACCACCAAAACAACATCATCATCATCATCATCATCATCATCATCATCACCGCCAAAACATCATCATCACCACCAAAACATCATCATCATCATCATCATCATCATCATCATCACCAAAACATCAGCATCATCATCATCATCAACAACAACAGCAACAACAACCACCATAACCACAACAACAACCACAAGAACAAGCACCAGCGAAAGTCCTTGTGCGCACAAAAAGCGCGAAGCTTAGAAGCGCCCCGCGCGCCGAAATTTTTAGCGCTTGTCAAAATTTTGCCGGAGATTGTCATACAAGAGAAAGAAGAAAGGAGGCAGACAAAAAGATGTTCTGCATTTTGGACAGAGAGATCTTGTTTCGTTCCTGGACACAGGCACGCCGGACTCCAAGCGAAAGTGAGGAGAAGCCTCCGCTTTTTTTGCTCGCATACATCGCCTCGGTAGCACTAAGCTAAGGTCGATACGAAGCAGGTGAAACAAGTGAAACAAATTGAAACAAGTGAAACCATCGAAGCTTCGAAGCAGTGAAGTTTGGAAGCAAACGAAGCGAAGGCAGTGGTCTGCGAAAATTATGTACATGCAATGAATTCCCCGCCTCACGATCCTCTGCGTATCCAAGTGCAAATTCGTCATCGTATCAAGCAGAGTTGTACTGTGATGGCTCACAAAGCCATCAAAAAAAGAGTATATCACTGTAAC
>VSDK01007225.1:131892-171316 GCA_009767595.1 Symbiodinium kawagutii | reverse complement strand
TGCTAGCCGTTCCTTAGAGCGGGAAGTCTGGCTACGTGTCAAAGGAAAAAGATGAAAATAATTCTGGCTATTCCCTATTAAGTGTTGCTTACGGAGAAGAGATAAAAATCAATTCCTCAGAGCAAGCACAAAAGAGATCAGCCAAGGAGGCCTTGTGGGGTTTGCTCTTCAGGGCAAACCGCAGCATATCAGTCTGCGTATCCAGGTTCATGTCTCCACCTTTCATCTTGCATTCCTGGGCAAAGCTTGTATGTTGAAGAGCTGTCCCACTGACCCGTTCCCAAAGTCTTTTTCTTGCTGAGAAGGATCGAAAGGCTCTTCGACACCTCAATGCAAACAACAGTTGTAACACTCACTAAGTTCTAAAGCTTGGCACATGAAGTTCAGGCGCCTTTTGGAACATCGATGCGAAACTGCTTGTCTTCGTAGAATTCTTGGAAGTCCCGAATGACCCGTCGGTTCCTTGTGCAGGGTTGGAACGCGGCATCATAAAAAAATCCCATCATTGGACCCTACAAGGAAATCTAATTGGGAAATAAGCAGGAAACACGCAGACAAAGGCTGGTAGGCAGGGTTGGAGTCAATAGCAAGTGGACAATCTAAAGGTCCTGCCATCACATCATGACAAAGGGAATCCAGATCCAGCCTCATAAAAGAGGATGCTCTTTCAAACAGAATGACGCTAGAACGTAAAACAAGATATGTGACAAGGCAAAACCCTGGCCCCAAGGTGCCCATGGAGAAACAAACACATTAACACAAGAGTGCGAGGACAACTGCCAAGGCACCCACTCAAACAGGCACAAAAATCAACGAAGATCAACAAACAAGTCCAAAACAAAGACTTGCTAAGGCAATGGCTCTAAACAAGTAGTCCGAAGAACGTGCCAAGGCAAGACCCTTTCCCAACTAAACAAGCTTCTCAAGTCACAAAAAGGCGCAAGGGTCGGGCAAGAGCTATTGGCGTTTCTCAGTGCCAAGGACAAAGTAACACTCTCAAAGAATATTGTTCAAGGAAATACGGCAGATTCGAAAGTGTCCTCACCACACTTTTTGCGCCACCGTAGAAGAATTTCTCCAATTTGCAGAAAACCTGCTATGTTCCAATCAAGAAACCATTGAGTTGAGATTGCGCCTTGGGAGAAAGAATGGCAAATGTTGCTGGTCACAAACCAAGCCTCGACGTCGATTTCTTTCCCTGGTGGTTTGTAGTGCCTTTGCTCGTGCCCAAACAACGACTGTAGAATGTTGAATGCTTGTACATCTCTGGAAGGTCGGGAGAAACACCACCAAAGTGATGCTAAACAAAAAATTGCTAAAGATGCCAAAGCACTCTTGAATCTTCTTCATCATCTCAGTCGCGTCAAAGGGCACCCTATCCTTCCGCCTTTGGTAGCCATTCACCTCCACGATAGCGGAAAATTCTGATAAGACTTGTCACAGGTGATCTTCTGCATATGGATCGAAACCTTCCACCACGCCTCACTGCCCGCAGTGGCAGAATCCCGATCTCTGTCGTATTGCCGTCGCGTTGCCTCCAAGGTCCCAAGCGATGCTCTCGGTTGGAAGCTGCGAAGCAATGACTCCCCACAAGATCCGCCAAATGACGAGCTGAATCTGAAATGTGGACAAATGCTGAATTTGAAAGATACGAAGAGACCAGAAATAGTAAGAACATTTTTCATTTGGACGACAGTTAAATGTTACATAAGAAAGCCGAGACAAGTGAAAAAAATCAGGAAGCAATTGAAAGACAAGCAAGGACATGCTCGGAGACAAATGCCAGACATTGCATAATTATTGTTTGAACATATAGAAACTATGTGAAAGAATTATACCAGTGTAGACACAAAACAGAGAACAGCATCATCCGAGGAACAATTATATCATATCACTCAAAATCACAAGGCATACCTTCTTGGCTTCACCAAACAGTTGTGTCAAGATGTGCAAAAATCTGAATTCTGATTTGAAGGTGCCTGGTCACCGAGCACCAAGTAAGCATTCCTCATCCCAGAGCTCTCATAGAAATGCATTCGGAATCTGAATCGACTCACTGGAATGAGAAAGGCAGGCTAGAAACCTGGATCTGTAAAGACCCCTTTGCAGCAGCCAGATCTTAGTTTCACACTTAAGCTCGATGAAAACACCTGCTCGCTCTTCCTGCTCCTATCGGAAAACTAGGTGAACTAAGGTGACTCTTTGTTACAAAAACTGCTGCACTGAATACCACCTTTCTCACTAGCTCGGATCAGACTCAGCCGTCTCCTCTTTGGTCAAACCAGAGGTTTTGTCGGGGTGGTACAGCAATGAAAGCTTCTTGTAGGCCTTCACGCCACAAACTTCTTCACTCGCAAGAAACAAATCTTAGGCAATAGCAAACATAGAAAAATACCTAAGATGACTTTCATCATGCATAAATATAGATATATACTAGAGAGAGAGAGAGTATCTTATCAAAAATAGTACTGACTAAGCCATCACTCAAAGCATCACAGAAGATCATAATTTGACAAAAATTGGTCACAAATTTTGCCTTTTTGATCTCCTCCAAGGGCGCATACTCGTCAACACCCAAGACCTTGCACCAAGAAACAGAAAGAAACTGAAAAACAAACATTGATGCATGAGGATGCATGAGGATGCATGTAATCATGTATGTGGGTCATATGAATGTTACAAATGTATTCATATAGAGATATAAATTATCTAGAATTATAGATTATCTAGAAAGAATACTTCAAACCCCACCGTGTAGTAGTTGATGCCCTTGTCATAGTCAAAGGCCTGCAGGAACGGGAATGTTGAAAGCAAAGCCTTGTGACGTTCAATTAGGAATACTGAAATTGTTGGGGACAGTTCCCCCTGAGCATGTTGACAATTCCACAGCATAAAACAGCACCTTTGAAGCCGTGAAGTCATCATCACAAGGCTGAAAATCCTAGGGTAACAAAGTGTACACCAGACACAAACGACAAAAATTACATGAAAGTCAACACTTTAAGAAAAACAAAGGGCCACTCTACCTTCAAATTTGAAGAAAACACTCTCAAAAAGTGACCACTTGAGGCAAAGTGTCTTTGTCGGTCTGCTTTCGCAGTTTGTCACGCTCAGAAGTCAATCTTGACCTGGGCAATGCTGCAATGGGAAAACCTCTCTCGACATTTCCACTGCTGGTAGCATGACATTCTGTGCAGTTTACATTTACGAAGCAAACAATGCAAAATGATGGTAGAACTTTGGACTGATTCGTTCCTTGTCCTGATATGTCAGATGTCTTGACTATATTATGTCAAATGTCTTTACTATGCCAAGGCTGCAGCGTATATTCTTCTTGCTGACGGGCCTGAGCTATAAGGGATGCATTGCTGATCTCCAAACAATTGCTCTGAAGGATGCCTCAAAACATGCTCGAAAAACACCTTGTTGCAGCTTGCACCTTGACCATGAACGGGCTGGCTTCGAAAGTCTTAGCCTGCCTGAGTTCGGTGGGGAAGTTGCCAGACAATTTCTCTCTCGTAACATGCTCAACATACTCAACATACTCAACCAATCTCGAGCACACCAAGACATTGAATTCCAGGCTCTGGACTCTGCGGACATCTTGTGCCCACCATGCTGGATCCCTTTTGTTGCCAGCTCATTCTGCCTGCCAAACAAAGTGCTGCCTACTTTTTAGATTCTGAAAGAGTCCAAAGGGTTAGCAATGCACGCCTGAAGCTGTACTGACCATCAAAAAGAGTCACCTTGCTCCAAAAGCAGTCAACACATACACTAGACTAGTTAAGCAGAAACAATTGTCAACGTGCAAAAAAATAACCATACCTTGGCAGTTCAAGAACGGGCAACATCGAAGTGTTCCAAGTATCTCGCTGACATCAGTCTTGTTCAAGAGCACCTCAATTCCAACCATGAAAACCGGAATACAGTATACATGCACAGATACAGCATGCAAAGAACATCCAAGTCCAGTACTTTTCCGCAATCGAGCTCAGGGACAATAATTGTGTTGAAACATTTGTGAAAACGGTGAAAACCCCTTCAGTGTGAAAACGTGACGCGTCTGAGAATTGGATACGGCTCAAAGTGGAAGTGCTGGTCGAACTGATTCCTCCTGCTTGCTGTATTCATGAGCGGTATTGAAAAATCCATCTGTCTGATACTGGAGAGCCAACAGCAAGCAGAATTCAAGCAAATCCAAATCATGAAACTTTGAGGGCCAAGGTAGGTGACAAGAAGCCAACATGGCAAGTTGAATGAGAAAATAATGGCCAAAAAGAAAAAATTGAAACAATGGCCGCAGTAGATTTCCCCTATGGCAGCAATGTCAGCGAACATGGCGTGCAGGAATCGGGGCCCGACAGGTGGTCTCAGGCAGACTTGTACAGAAAAGGAATTGGACCGTTGACGAGTGACTGAATGACATCGAGGTGACATCGAGTGACTGAATGATCTGTGTAGACATTCGCTGGTGAATTGTATAAACGTTGGTGGTCGTGGCTTGTAGAGTTCAAGGTCTTTAGGGGGTGGCAGTTCGATGTCCGCGCAATCGGTATTGGCTAACCACAATATCACTACTGCTGCGACCGTTGCGACTGCTGTTGTTGCGGTTGGTGTTGTTGTTGTTGTTTGTTTGTTTGTTTGTTTGTTTGCTTGTTTGTTTGCTTGTTTGCTTGTTTGCTTGCTTGCTTGCTTGCTTGCTTGCCGGTTGGTTGGTTGGTTGGTTGTTTGGTTGGTTGCTTGCTTGCTTGGTTGGTTGTTGGTTGGTTGGTTGGTTGGTTGGTTGGTTGGTCGGTCGGTCGGTCGGTTGGTGGTTGGTGGTTGGTGCTTGGTGGTTGGTGGTTGGTGGTTGGTGGTTGGTGGTTGGTGGTTGGTGGTTGGTGGGGCCCAGTGAGCTGGTGAGGCTTCAGTGGTTGCTGGGTAACTCCCTGGTAGCTGGTTGGACTTGGTTGGATCCGATTCTATCTGGTAAGTGGTTGCTTCAAATCCCTAGTTGCCTGGCAAATGAGGTCCATTCCATGATCCATGATCCACACTCGATCGCCTGAGCTTCATGAGCAATCAGCAGATCAACCAACATATCAATTAAGTCAACTCAACCGAACCCAAGCCGACCCTTCAATCCAGCTTATCAATCGAACAAGCAACCAACCAACCGCAAACAGTGACCAGGCGGCAGTTGCGGCACTTGCCTGCAGCATTGCGAGCAGCCACGGAGAAGGTGTAGAAACCTCGGTGCCGCTGTCGAAAGCGCAAGCTGCCAGGCTGACACCTCTAAACAGTTGTTTTATGCTTAGCAGCTAACAAACGGATATAACTAATGGCCTATCAATGGAAACGATGGACTTACGAAGGTTACAAACATAACACATACTGGCTGAAACTCCTGTCTGTAATCATGGTATAACTTGGCCAACAATAGACATCGATAACCAACAGGCAATGACATTTGATACTGGTCAATACTAATTAGCAACCAATTTGTTATTTCATCCCATCCGGAACCAGCAAAAATGTGTTGCAATCTAGTCCCTCGCGATTCCACCGGTGGATCGTTGGACGATAGAGAATATAGCCACTCATGAAAGTGATAATTATGACAGCACTAATTGAGCATAGTGCGGATGTGAAGACAACAAGGTGCGCAATTGTGAAATCAATAGTGGAACATCTTCCATAAGAAGGGGCAAGCAACAAGACTGTCTTATAGTGGCTTGATGCAGCTATTGGCTTGAAGAGCCACCAACAAAGACGCAAGGCTTATATGATCTTATATGCTTCTGTTATAACAATATTTCAATGAGCAAGAATGACACTATTCAAGATGCACCAAACAAATTGCAAGCACTGGTTTTGAACAGTTTCAATAGCACCAAAAGGAACAAACCCACAGCGGTCTTGTTGGATAGGGTTTGATCCCAACACCCAAGGGATGATTGGATTAGCAAACCTCATCTTGGGAAAATAAGTATAGTAACCATAATACGGCCAAGCTAGGGAACCATTTGCAGCTCAACTTCGTTGCTCACCCTAGAAAGTAAGCTCTATCAGCGTTAAGGTCACCAGGGGAGCAACAACATCAACCATCTGGGGGCCAGTCGTTTGTCGCTACCAACCAGCAACCCGAAATGCCACTGCTAAGTGGCTGGTGGCTACCAAGCACCAGAGCTACTGTCCACCCAACCAACTCCAACCAGGCAGTACATGTCAAGCTGCGGCCGGTCGCCAGGTCATTGCTCTGGAAGCTTGTAGATGCACCGCCTCGTGACAGGAGGCACTGCAGAGTTGGAAGGGCTACATAACTTTGTGTACAAATTCATATGTCATCAGAAAAAAAGAAACAAATATTAAATATAATATATATATATATACATAAATATGTATCTATTGAACTAATATTATGTGTTCGATTTATCAGATTTCAGTTCCTAAAAGTGGGCGAGTTCAATCACACCACCGAAAGACAGGTTTCCAACATGCCGTTCTGCGTGGTAGACGCGGCGAACTGGGACGATTTTTCCCGAAATGGGACCAGCGAAGCCCTCCCCCCATTTAGTCCTCGTGTGTTCTGCTGGATTTCCCTCGGTAGGTTGAACCCCCTCAGTCCAGCACGGTAGATCTGCGTCATGCTGCCACCCAAGCCATCATCCCTTCGGAGGATGAACCTTAGCGCCAGCAGCACTTTGCTGTCACCCACAGCGCCAGCAACTTTCACCCACCGAAAACCCCGCTCAGGCTAGGTTGATCCCCTGGTGGGAATTCACAGCACTTGATCTGATCCAGCCGCTGAACTCTTGAGCACTCATGTGCCATTGGGGAGATCGGAAAATCCCAATCTGCAGCTGCTCATGTGACGACATTGGGGGTAACCCTAAACGAATAAAAAAGAATCATTTTCAATAGGCAGACTACGAATGTTGGGGGAAATCCATGTAGAGACGCTGGGCCATATGCGACAGCTTCCTCCGCTACTGCATCCTTACTATCTTGGCGGATAATAGAATAAATTGCTTGAGTTGTACTCGCTATCCCTTTCTTCCCTTTGATATCCTTGATCAATTAAATCTGATCATCTCCGTTTCAACACTTGCATATCTTTGCCTGTGGCTTTCCGCAGTCCAAGGTTCAACCTTCCGCTTCAAACTCAGGAATTCTTGTTCTTCGAAGCGTTTTTATGATGACGAAGTCGTTTGCTGCCCACTTCCAACCATTCACACAACAGTGTTGCTTCCAAATCCCCCTGAAACATTATCAGGTGCAAACATTTGGGTTACCACGTATGGTCCAATTCCCTCGAAAAAAACAGATATATAGTTTGCACAAATCATCACCCTTTGGATTGATATCCACGACCATGGGGGCACATGCTGTCAAGATGACAACCATCCATTATCATGGTTCACCTATCAGTTGCTGGTACATCTTAAATGCTTTTCCAACCATTTTCATTGTTTTTGTTGGGGGGAATGTAATTAACAGCACTTGAACCATCCCTTTTTCATGACTGTCCATGGCTGTTTTCAATTTGGGGACTGGAGACACCAGTCTAAAATTAGAACTCCCAAAGTTGGTCCCAACAATTAAAGGAGATGGGTCCGATGTTTCCTCTATTTGGTACTAGCGGTGGGGTTAAGTCCCATCACCCGGAAAGAAGTCCCATCACCCGCATGGCACGCCGGTTTGGAAAGAAGTCCCATCACCCGGAAAGAAGTCCCATCACCCCAAGCAAATCCCAATGGCACAGCGTGTCTCAGCAGACGCCTTTTTGTTCAAAGATTTGACCAAAAAATGCACGAGACCTAAGACTCAGCTGGAAAAGGAAAACAAGTGTCCAACATATCAAATTCCAATCCCAACACATGGGCCCAGACAAAGAGACCGGAAGGGGCACAGAAACGCCCAAGAAAGAGAAAAAGAAACAAGGGACCAAGAAAGTGGAACACACAGAAAGCCCAAACGAGGACAAAAGGCCCCAAGTAAAAGGCGGAGAACCGGAACAAGCAAAAGGCGGAATCCGGAGGGGAGAACAAGGCACAAGTGCCAAACCGCGCCACCACCAGCAAGGGAGAAGCACAAAAAGGACGCGAAAAACCCGCCCACCCATCCAAAAGGAGCTGGTGAACAAACCCGCAGATCCATTGCCATCTTCAGAGCTATGTTCTATTTAAAACCGTTGATGGAAACTAGGAAAATAACAAGCCATCACGCTACTCAAGCCTTGCGCTAGATACAACTGAATCTTTGGGCAGACTGAATGCAATAAGACAATAAACTTGCAAAACGCAATGTGAGGGATGATTTACATGATGTTAAAACCAATTGCTTGGAAGCTGATATATAACCCGATGTGTCCGAAACACTGCGCGCACGCATGAATTTTTAATGACGTCTTAGATTCAAAATTGTCAAATAAACCATAATTCATTGAAAACTATTACAAAACACTGCGGGCACGCAGGACTGATGCGACTTCTCGCGACATGATGCAACTTAACCTCGGCGCTTGTACAATGTTAATTGTCTATCAAAAATTGGGAGTGTACAATGTGTCCTCTGATTGTTACACTTCCCATTTTTTCAGATTAACAAACAGACTGGTAGATCCACCATGTATCGCTGGTCTGGTTGACCTATAAAAACATGGTAATTTTTGGCTTCCAGGTTACCAGTGCTTCACCATCCCATCTCAGGGGCGCACTGGTACACATCTGCTCCATTCGCATCAGGCGTGGTCCATGACACGGAGATGTTGGTCTTTGACCTGCAGCCACGGCCAGCCGGGTCTTCCTTGCGGAAACAGGTCATCCCTGGGAGGGTCAAGCTGCTGGTTTCCAGGAGTGGAATCAAACAAACTCATCCAAAATCAACCAAAACATGAACTAAAAACTGGTGCATCAACTAAATTGGCAAAGGTTCATGACTCAGATCAAAAAAACCGACCGAATACTGACTGAATTTGGATGGAAATCTAGCAAAAGTGGCGAACAATCAAACTGATCAATTGGTTGGTTTTGCACGCTAAAATGATTGTTGTTGTGGTCGTTTCGGTATCTCTGGCCCAGCTTACCCGGTAATTTACGTAATTACTGAGTTTGCATTCTCACCACTGCGTTCAGCAACTCTTGTCTTGGGTTCCAACCGCGAGCATGTTTACCACCCTTCCAAGAATGAACACCATCTCTGGGTCACTCGAAATAAACCCCAGTTGTTTTCGCCAGGTGTCTACGCTTCGGTTGTCCAAACTAGTCGAGCTGTTGGGATATTCGTCGAGCCGTTTTGGCACGGTCAGTATTGATCCACGACCTTATGCCAAACATGTCAGTGAAATGAAATCATCACGCCACACAGGGACGGAAATAGAATATTGATGACGCCACCAGACAAATGCTATTTTGCTGCGTGCTCTCAGTTGACAGTCTTAAGAATGTTACATCTGGTATTGATCGGTCCTTATTTAATGGACCATCAAGCGAACTTGATCCAGTTCATGTGCTCCTTTGATCTGCCAACAACTGACCGGTCGTGGGACCCCAAGGTGTGAACTGTGGCCAGTGACTCAGCTCCTTCCCATGCTTGGTGGTCTGGTTGGTCAACGCTGATGATGGTGGTATAGGAGTTCGGACCAGCCCACAGTGAGTCAGTTGGTACATCCGCTGAATCGGTTGCAAGCGCACCAGTGAGTTGGTCACTGAGGCTCTGGCTGTGACACCAAGGTGACAGCATCTGGTTGAGATGGCAGACCTGGCCGTGCGGCCAGTGGATTCTCTACGGCCATGTGGCTTCAACTAAGGTTCAACCAAGGTGGCCTGTTGGGTGTTCAAGGCCATTGGCTGATGACCGGCCCCAACGTGAACTCCTTTTATGAACACCATGATGAATGATTAGACCAGTAGTTGATAGCGACTTACTGTAAGCATGACTTAAGCACCATCTTGCCCCACTATTTAGGATCGTGCAGAACTAGTTAAGCATTCGTTCACATGTTTCTAAGCGAATCAATCGGATAGCCCCGAGAATATCCAGTTCATGGCTGCACTGTTTTGGAGGACTTGCACCGAGGAGAAGCATCACTGTTCAGCTCTGTGAATTTCGCCACAGTTTCTCAACAACCCCACAGTGTCAATGATTGTTAAGAATGGTTGCTGAGGGTTGATGACGGTTGATGACGATTGATGACGGTTGATGACGGTTGATGACGGTTGATGACGGTTGATGACGGGTGATGACGGGTGATGAAGGGTGATGAAGGGTGATGAAGGGTGATGAAGGGTGATGAAGTGTGATGGTTGATGATGGGCTATGGTGGTTGGTGGTGGATGACGATGTTCGTGTTGATACACGCTGTTGGCAAGCACCACTGTTTTGGGGCAATGTGCAATTTGCTACCACTGGCTTGACGAGCGGTTGCAAAATGGTTCTCATGGCCGTGACAGTGGCAACACATCTGAATGGTCAACTAGTTATCAACGAATGATTATCAATGGTAAAGTAGATAATTTGTTCAATAGCTATACATCTACATCACTAAATAATCAGTTGCTTTTAGTTATACATATCGTTGGCCAAATTCATGCCATGCTAAGCTAAAATAGCTGTTGACTGGTGGAGGTCCCAACAACACCTTGGCGTCTCCGTATGGTACCTCCCTGTTTGCTGGGGCCCCACCTGCAGCCACAAAGGTTGCCAAATTGCTGTAGTCGCTGTCGGATTGCTCGTGCTGGATTTGGATCCTGGTAGCGGGTGGAGGCGCTGGTGGTAGCTGGTGGTAGCTGGTGGAGCCCCAGTAGAGATGGTGGCAGGTTCTGAACCAAGACCCAAGATGACCCAAGTATTTCAGTGGATCGGTCAATGGGAAAGCAGGAAGAATCGCCAGCTCGGGTCATCGAGAATCAACAAATCAACAACAAGAGTCATCAACAGCAACCATCAACAACAAATGGTTAAATCGATGATGCATCCATATCAATGAGCCATTCCCAGTTTCAGCGTAAATAGTTGTTGATTTACCATCAAATATAGGGGTCTATTAGGAGCTGGATCTCACATGATAGATTTTTTGAAATCCACTGGATGGAACGTACCCAACTTGGGTATGATTCCTGGACATTCCTAGCTGTTGATGATTGGAATCACCAAGAATCATCAACCGATTCTTGGAATATACCCAACTGCACGGATATCGCAGCTGCCACTGCGTTTTTTTAGCATTATTCATGTTAACCATGGATAAGAATATGTTACAACTCCATAATTCAGCACATTAGCCAAATTCTAGTTGGTTGTTATTGCTTTAGTTGGTCATTCACGATGGAATGCTGGAATGTTACCATGTGAAGGATGAATAACCAGCCACCACCATGCTTCGCATGCCATTTGGGCCGGGCCATGGCTCAGTTCAGCTGTGTTTCCCACGGTTCCCCGCAACCGCACCCGGGCTACACCCGATGGCGCCTATAGCGGTAGGTCATCCCAGCCGTCACGGTGGTGTCCTGGCGCCGAGCCCAGTGTCACCCCTGGGAACTCGAACCGTTTGATGTTTTGGAACCACATGAGTTTTGTTTGCCCTAGTTGCCTTCATGTTGTTTAGTTATGTTTTAGTATTGACATGAGTTAGAATACCCCTTAGTTGCCTTAGTATTGCACATGAGTTTTACCCATGTTTTGTTGAATCGTTTCATAGGAAACCGGATTATTTCTTCGCATCTATCTCAGCCTTGCCCAGGATGTTAATTATTGCTATGATTGATAAAAGCATCATCAGCATCCTCATTCTCATCTTCTCCATCGTCATCATCATCATCATCATCATCATCATCAGCATCATCATCATCATCATCATCATCATCATCATCATCATCATCATCATCATCATCACTGCCTTGCTTATCTGTATGTTTCCTGCTTACAATCAGTTGATGACCACCATTAACCAACCACAGTCTTCATATGGAGATGCTCATGAATGGTGTGTCCATGCGTGCCCTCCAAATTATCATTGTAGCGTAGAATGTCCCTGTAGGTTACCCTTATTGTGCAAGCACTTCAACATATCCGCCGGTTCATGATAAGAATCACCAACAATGAGTCAAGAACCATCCCAATAACATATACATGTGATATGCACATGTATACGTGCACACATATTTGGATATGTACATAAAGCATACATACGTAAACATAACATTCACTATTCCCAGTTCAGAGTTCAGCAGAGTCCAACAAGGTGCACTAAAGCATCGCTGGTACCCGGTCCAGGCATCATCTTTGCGCACAGGAATCCAACATCATCATGCTCCTATCCCATCCAAAAAGTACGAACCAAGTCCTATCATTTTACCTGTGACCATATCGAATAAATGAACCTATCGACATAATGGCGATTCAAAAGCTGTAGGGGTGTTCACGAGGGAAGAATCATCACCAGTATGTTTGCGGCTTGAACCCCATGTTGGACAATACCACAGCTTCATGCTGTTTGGGCCACGTTTATCAGTTGACATTCCATCCATTCTTGCTTTTTGCTTCATGAGAATCCAACGATGCTTCATACATTTTCCTTCCCCAGCTCAAAGTCATGATCCATGGGAAAGCTCCCAGAGGTGAATGACCTTCACATCTTCCTCGTTATCTCAGGGCCCGGACAGAGTAGGAGAAGTCGGGCGCATCGATGGTGGCCAAGACCGTGAAGAGCCCCTCCTTCCAAGCAGGGCTGGAGCTATGGCCTGGTGCCGTTACCGATATCCGTTTCACCATAGCGCCTTGGTTACCATGACGATTTCTTTCCCAAGTTTTATGGTGCCCGCAGTTGGGCTACTCAGCAGCAACCCTTGGAGGGTTGTCATGATGGCTCTGATTTCATTGAAGGGGTAAATGTGCATCAAGATTGTAGGTGGTGCCGTGAAGTGCTGGATCTACCATGAGGCAGAAAAAATAATAAGGTCTTGAACAATATGTACAGCAGAGGGAAAAACAGCCTAAGGCTCGGAAAAAAGAACATGTTCTTGATCCCGAACAGCCAACAACCAACCTTCGCCAGTTGTAATTATATTGAGAGATATGGGTGTTTCTCAAAATAGGGGCACGCCCAAATGTACAGTTTGTTGTTCCTTACCGGGTCGTTCAGAAAAAACAACCATCCGAGATGAATCACCGCTAAGACGATGGCAAACCCTTGCACCCGATGTCAATGTTGACGGTAAAGCTGCCCGCAGAGAGAGCATAAATGGCTGTTTTTTTACCGCCGCCAGCGACCCAAAAACTCCACCAACATTGAAAAAGGGGGACCAGGGGTTTAACAACTTTCACTTGTCTTTTTGAAGGATGGCTGTTTTTTATGAACTACCCGGTATTAGTAATAAAAAACCATCCAATTTTGGGGGTCCCCTATGGCTTGAGAAACCACCATATGCCGAGAAACACAAAGAAATCATTCATGACCGATGGAGAACCTTGGAGACCTCACCCATCAGCATGCCACTGCCGCACTGAACAGCTGCATACTTTTGTTCTTGGCCCCTTGTGCGAAGCGATGTAGATGTGCTCAGGGCGAGTCTTGACATTCCAAATCACAAACAGGGAATCTAAACTGAAGCCAAATCACTAACGTTTACAAAGAATCACTGGAATCCTAGAAGTTCATAGCCATTCTCCACGTTAGATCCCAGAAGTTCCTAGAAGTTCCTCTACATTTGCAGCTCACGAACTGTGGCGTTAACCACAACGGTGATTGATGAAGATCAAGGCATGGCCCCTCACGACTTGGCAGCCCCTTGAGGTGCCACTGCGAAGCCCATCCGTGGGAACCCGGCGCCCGAAGCCCTTCACCCGTATGGAGTATAGGAATATGTAGATGAAGATTTGTCGGAAGATCTATAGGAAGATCTAGGAATATTTAGGAATAATGTGGGGAATATGTAGGAATAGAATAGACTAGATGATTAGATGAATGTGTGAAACGATGGCAGCAATAGATGCATGAGTTGTATGACCCGCATTCACCCAATAGGCCCGGGTCCCCAAGTCTTTTCAAACGACATCACCACACTTCGCTCTGCGAAGATGCAGCGTTGAGCTGGAGGCAGCAGTTTCGCAAAGCTGTTAATGCTATGCAACTGTCAGAGGTGATCCTCTCAACAAACCGTTAAGGAAAGGGTTTGTGCCCTTGCACTGGCTGGTTAATAGGTATGGTGGTTCATCCAACATTAAAGATTTATGGTAATCAATTAGTAATCAACCTATACCATTTGTGGTTGGGGTTCCCTATGTTGAGAAACTACCATACTGTATGTATTCTCAGAAATTGCATGTTTTTTTACCCAACAGCTGGTGTTCTCCTCCGCACTGCCACTTTTTAAAAATAAAAACTGTTCCGTAGAGAACGTGTTGCTTGTTTGACAGGAAAGAGACATGAACGAAATACAAAACAAAAGGAGCCCTCCACAACTTGGAGACTCTCAAGTCATCCCTTGACTCGCAACTACGAAGGAAAACACGTTGACACATGTTGACTAGCAATTGACTCAGTTCTCCCAGCTGCCTCCAGTCACCTTGAAATTCACCAGACGTCCTTGGGATCTCCCGTGCGTTTGGCTGCGCCAATCAGCAGCTGCAGTTGGCCGCCCACTTCCCATGCCACGTCCGGGTGCCGCGCCAGCAGCCGCAACGGGATGCCGCGCCCCGTGGCGCCCGGGGCTTCTGCCGGGACCTCCTCGGGCGGCGCCCACGAGGAGGGCGGTGGAATGGCGAAGGCGTCCGGGTCCAACGAGGCCGGGAGAGCGGTGGCCAACAGGTAGGCCGCCTGGACGGACGTGGCACCGGTTGAAGGTTGGAGACTGCCACTCTCTTGTTGTGAGTTGTGGTTGTCAGGTGGTTGCCCTGGCTTGGTCAATCATGCTTTGCAAGCCAATAAGCTGGTTTGTCAAAGAACTAAGCAGCTACAATGCTAGTTGGAGATTGCCAAGCAGGTAATATGTCTCATGGAGAAGAAAACACAACTGAACATTGAACTCGCACGACAGCAACAAGCCCAACTCACAGGGGTTCCGAAGGTATCACGGCTTCAACACCGAATGGATGAGTGGATGCCCCGTTTCGATGGGTCACAAGGGCCATATCCACAGAGACATCTCAGGAGCTTAATCTTTCCTCAGGCCTCAACCCCTGTAGCTTGGTCTGACCCCAGCAGATGGGTTTCCCGTTGGGTAAAACCAGCTGAAGTGAAACCAAATTTGAGTCATTGAAAAAGGTTAGGGGCCTACCACTTTGGCCCATGTTGCGCTGGTATATGATCATTTAATCTACCATGTACGTTTGCAGCTTTACTACTTTATAAAATTGAGACTTGAATCACTCTCACTGTCAGCTATGTTCCTATTCTTGCTAGTGAGTGTCCCATCCAGTGGGGTTTGCAAGCAGGATCCAGCAAGAAATCAGCACTACCAAGGCAAGCATCGTTGCAGGGCTATCAACATGCTCGTTTGTCTCAACAGCCATCACCTGAACCGCACTCGTTTGTCTCAACAGCCACCAGCAACAACCGCCATCAACCAGCAATGCTTGGCGCTACCAGGCTACATCAGGACCCTCACGAAGGCACCAGGCTTCACCTCGAAACCGCCAGGTACCCAGGGCCCCATGGCCCCCAGGCGCCTCTTCCAAGGAATCCTCCGAAGCCTCGCCCGCAGCGACGCGGTTCGCCAGGTATTCGGCCTGGCGAAACGACCCAAGGAGAGGAGATCAAAGGTGAGAATCGATCGATTCGATTTTATAAAAAACATATTAATTTATATATATATATATATATTATATGTGTGTGCTGTTTCTATTGGCGTAACTTGCTCTTGAGAAACGCATCTCTATCCGCTGCTCAGAGCAACGTTCCACCACAGCCTCCTCCGAGTCCAAGAGATCAGAATCGGCCTGGGCGATCCAAGGCCACTGCTTGGGCCGGTGCAGATTTCTACAACTGCCAGCCGTTGTGATGCCGCACTACAGCGGCCGATTCACTTGGATGATCTGCTGAGATTCCAGTACTTGGGAATCACAGCTACTGGAACTGGAACCCCTTGAAATTTTGATGGAACCTCAAAGAGGATTCCAGGGTGTCCACAAACTGCCCAGGGTTTGAATCAATTGAAACCAACAAGCGGACATTTTCTACCCGGAAAATGTCTCCAAATTGGCGCCTTGAGTCATGTGCATGCATTTCCCTGACAAATATCCTGGTAGAAAAAAATTGCTTAAACGTGAGGTGTCTGGATCTCCAACTCGAGTTGGTACCACTGTGGCACTGGCAGCCATGTGCACCCCAGTTGTAGCCCTGCTCACCAGCAGGATATCCCATGCATCTCTGTGCCCCCTCAAATATCCCACGATTTCCCACTCTGACCCACCGACCAAACAACCCGCAGTCCAGTCCCTCCCAGCATTTTTCAGCCATCCCAAACTGATCAAACTGCCCCAGGTCATTCCAAATTAAGGCGATGGAGACTGTGTCTCCGCGCGGATCTGTTGCGGCTAGAGCCTCTGGCTTCACCTGTGCCTTGCCAACTGAGGGTTCAACAGGGAAGAATCACGGCACAGCAGGCGTGAACCACCGTCTTAGTAGGTAAGTATTGACTATCTAATGGTCAGTCAGTCGTCAATGACTTTTGAATGATTTTTGATAAGCGGTTGATTGATTGTCACAATGGCTACTCAGAACGCTTAATCATGGGTCTTGTCATTGTCATTCATGGTTCTTAATAATCAAAAACAACATGATGGTGGCTGATGAGATCGTTTTATGATGGCTATAAGATGGTTGCTGTACGTAAGGGGAGGATCCAACCGTTTGTTCCCAAAAGCTACCTCGATTGGTTGATTTGTTGGAGTGGGCGAAGCTGTTAAACGCGCAAAATGAATAGGGAAAACAACCAATCAGAAACAGAATACTACATACATGGCATACACCAGCAAGGAATACATGTGTAAGCTGCCAGTTGCTTTGGCTGTGTCCCCAGAAAGTGCACCAAATGTTGGGCCGGAACCTCCAAAATCTACGGATCCCCTCCAACAGCTTTGGCATCAACATCCTCACTGGACATCACATTCACTGTGGACCAAAATCTTCAGAAGGTTTGTGCAGTGCTGTCCAAGCCCACATGTGTATAGATAATACATGTAAATATAAATGAGCCTGCGTACAGTATTCAGTCTCCAAATGCAAAGCATGCATACATATGCAGATGTAGCATGCACAAACCGTGTGCAGGTCTATAAAATATTCACATGTCTACTATATTTGGAATACATATGTACATATTTGGTATTCAATTGTAAAATAATGTATTTAATTCAGTACATATATCTATATAAACAAGTAGCCCAAGGTAGAGAAGGCATTGGTTTTTGTATCCACACTTCATAATACACATCTATAGTTCACCATGCATTCACCATGTTTCATGTTCGTTCCATTTCACCATTCTCTTGCGCCTGGCGAAGGTTGTGCCGGGCTTTCGTTGCCAAATTCCTCACGGGGATCCGAGGCAACTGTATTGTTGGACACCGACGGGGCGATAACTGGATCCCCGGATTTGGTGTGGGACGCATAGATGCTGGATTACACTAAATATTGCTGGATGTTGCGGGATGTTGCTAGACGTTGCTAGATGATGCTGGAAAATGCTGGATGATGCTGGACGATGCTGGATATATCCCCCTTTGCTCGATCATATGGTTGATCGTATGGGATCTACAGATGCTTGTAGATGCTTGCAGCTTGCTCGCTCACCGACTCCCGCCGTGAGCCGTGATTTGCTCAATGTTCACCACGATTCACCAGTCTTGACCGTGATCAACCATGATTGACGATGATTCACTTGCTATGAGGAATGAAGAACAAGCATTTTTTCATATGATTTACCATCTGCGCATCCACCATTCTTAAACGTGATTAGCCCATTCCGAACAATGAGCAACCGTTCTGAATCACTATGAACCATCTTCAACCATGATCAAGCACTGTGCAACAAGATCAACCCTAGTGGACGGATACCCAGCGGCATGAGCCCACCATCAACAGCGCACTGACAACGAGGCTCAAAATCTAAGTTGCCAAGTCTGTACCCCCAATTGAACCTGATTCTGTTCAGGAAAAGTACCTACGAATCCAAACAGAAGCAAGGTGGGGAGGCGTTCATTGCCAGCCACAAGCAACCTGATTGCTCGAGATCGCGGAAAAACACATCATGTATTTGTCTATATATCTATCTATCTACCTACCTATCTATCTATCTATCTATCTATCTATCCATCTATCAATCTATATCCATACACACCTGTATGTACATACATATATATATATATATATATATATAAATATGACTATGCATATACCGGCTGAAGAGTGCCAAGAAAACACAAGGTTGTGCAAGTCTTCGTCGGTCTGGGATTCCCAAACCTGGTGGTTGTAATTGATCCACCCCACCCGCCGGCCACTACCAGTGCTACCGTTGTGGTCCTCCGAGCGAGTATAGGCTGGACCTCAATGGCGTTTCACCGCAACATGTACAGCAGATCATCCACAACAAACATCGCCGAGAACCAAAAGTATCAAGTAATGAATATGTTAATTAACTAATATTAACTAATTAATCAACGAGGAATTACTCGTTGAAACAAAATAAACTGTTCACAGTTTTCTTCCATGTAGCTTCGAAAATCAACCGATTCTTTCCGACAAAATAATCAGACCCAGGCCATCAACAGTCTGAAAAAGATCACAATTCCCGGGTCGCAGCAGGGCGCTCTATCTTGCAGCTGGCATTGCTCAAACAGTGGTGATTGATGGTCACAAAGTCAATATAGATGGCTAGGAGATGGTATAAGCCATCTATAAGCCATTCATAAGCCATCTGTCCATCATAAGCCACTTTATGAGCCATCGGTTGGTGTCACCACAACTCACCCCACTTGGTGCCACCTTTGTCACTAGCGTGTGCCCCCACTTGGCTCCGAACTCGTAGGACTCTGCTGCACTGGAGCAGCCTTCCTGTGACGCAGCATGGTGTGTCAAGCCGCTGCATATGAGGAGATAACCAGCTGGTGATGGGGTAAGGTGGGTAGTGGTTATAACTTATAGCCACCCAGTGATGGTTCGTCACCATGATCACTATGATCACCATGGGTCCTTGTTGTTTTTGATACCCACTTTACCTGGGGATTGATTCGGGATCCGCCCCGAGTGTAGTGGCTGACCCGCTGTCCACTTCTTTCCGTTGAAATCAAGGGTCTTGTGATGACGCAATGTGGGCAGCTGCTTTGAGTTTTGATCATTTCGCTGCGAAAAACGAGAGGCGAGCGACTTCATCTGCCGGAAGATCCGACTGCGAAAAACCGAGAGACGAACAACAGTTGCAGCAGCGCCCGCAAATACGAGAGGGTCACATATCCGCCAAATATTTAGCCATCATAGGTACTACACCAACAATGAGCCATTGTATAGCCAAAGTTCTACTACTAATAATGTAATTATCGAACTATGAGCATATATGTTTGGTTCTAGTCACAAACCTTCCTTAAGTAGATAGAATATTTTCCATGCCATGTTCAATATTTAGATCATGTACCAAGTTTGCGCATGGTCCAATTTCAGATTCTATCTACTCTATGATTGTCATATAGCCTTATGCCTAGGGGTATGAGTTATTAGCCACGATACAAGTATAGGCTTCAGCCATATAACTATAGCTTTGTACCAATGCATATCCATTACTCAGCACTTTGAATGATTAGCAACTATCTTAACCAAAATCAATAATCATCCTGGAGTAGATCGAATACCCACCCACGTTCAACAGCTGTACCATTGACCTGCTTCAGGATGACTATGTATCGAATAAAGCTGATACAAACCATACGAAACTAACATATGAACTATCTTAACCAACATATTACCTCATCTAACTAATAGGTTCCCGACCCCCATCGGGCCGTGGCACAAACAGCATGTCGGCTTATCCAAAATGTGCACGGCGTGTAGGCGCCGTGACAATTTCGCAAGTGAAGGTGTGAAAATCAGGGTTTTGGGCATTCCCCAAACTATTTTTTTTTGTCACAGCTCGAGTGTCTCATTCATCGCACGGAGCAGGCCACCTTGCACAATTCCGAACGTTAACATGCCCCACCCCACCCCACCCCGCCCCATCCTTGACGTGGCAACAACTTCATGACGCAAGTGCAAGCGAACGTTAACATGCCCCACCCCACCCCACCCCACCCCATCCTTGACGTAGCAACAACTTCACGACGCAAGTGTAAGCGAACGTTAACATGCCCCACCCCACCCCACCCCATCCTTGACGCAGCATCCACTTCATGACACACATGAGAACAGACGAAACAATAAAAACCAGTAAAATTGTCACGAAACCACACGGCCCGTTAGGGGTCGTGGTCCCACTACTAACTATAACCATGTTATGGATTCTTATGGTGGTTTCTCAGAACAGGGGTACCCCGAAATCATCCATTAGAAATGATTTACTAGAAATGACTAGTATTGGATGAATTGGGGGGTCCCCTAGTTTGAGAAACCACCGTATATCACCATGTGATACAACCACCACCCCATCAAATGTATGACCACAAATATACCATGCTATTTCACCATGATATACCACGTCTAACCATCATAGTATCATCACATACCTACCCATCATACAACCATCATACAACCATCATACAACCATCATAGTACCAACCATCCCATCACTGCCATCGTATCACCCTGTAGTATCTCATCATCACTTCACCCTGCGCCTCTCCGACGCCATGGCGAATCTCCCAGCGTCCAACTGGGCCAACAACGGCGACGTCATGGCTGCCTCACAGGACGAGACAAAACGGGGTTCACGCGGCGGAAGGAGGGCACCAGGCACCGAGGCTGGGAATGGCAGTTGGATGGTGAAAGAAATGATTTTTGAATGGATTTCTAAGGGCTAGTAATGGTCAATACTGGATTTTGTTCAATGGTCGATATAGTGAGTTAACGGTGAAAAATGCTTGTTTGATGGTTGATTCCAGGTTCAGACCCAGTGAAGAACGGTGAAGCAAGGTTGCAATTTAGGTCTGTAATGCTTCGTGAGCAACTCGTTCTGCTTCATGACAAACTCAATAATCGTGAGTTGCAAGGGTTGTCCAACAATCAACACCAGGAAGAGCTGGCTCGCGACGGTCAATCTTCACCAACAACTCAATAGGATTCAATGGGGAGATATATCAGCAACAACCAGAAAGTGATTGGTTCGTCTCTCAGAAAACATCATTTCCAATGTGTTCAACTTGGGGTAGCACCAGTTCTGGATCTCTACCTGGTTCCCGTGGCGGATCAACCTATTGCTGGACAGCCAGCTCCAAGCAGTGACCCCTATGATCAACCAGCGTTGACCATCAGCAGCTGGTGACCTCTTTGAACTGTTGAGGGTTTTCCATGAAATTCCAATTTCCATGAAATTCCAATAGTAATAAGCTGATTTGATATTCGTAATAGTTTTGCTATCCGGAACAGTGCATATGAAATTCCTGACTCATGACAGCTGATTGTGATTCGTTTTTTTTGGAATATCAGCTGAAGAGTTTCGAATAATATCAGCTAATTGTTGGTAGAGCAGATCCTAATGATATCAGCTAATCTAAGCTAACATCAGCTTATGCAGCTGATATCAGCTCATCGTAGCTTTTGCTTTTCATTCTCAAGCATACTGGTATTAACCACTGGGAACTAGTTCTTTACTGCTTATAAACAAGCAGGAAGTGTTACTGAATTAGATAATGAACGATCATCAACCCATAACTATGAACCACTGGTTAAAATTTTTGGTTCATTCATTAGTAACCTTTAGTAACTTAGAAACTAATGATGAACCACTATCAACTTGGAAACTTAGTGACCATCGTTTTCCCTAATTGTCAACCCGTGCTGCTTGTCACGGCAAACAGGCTCCCTGGCCTCCGACATCACTGGTTGTAGCAGTGGCTACTGTGGAACTTTAGCGATATGAACTGTTGTAGTGTAAGTAGATCGTTGGGATAAGTACATCAATCATAGAATCCATTAAGGCATCTTATACATCACATATCCTATGTAGAATAGATGTAATACATCTTTATATACTTTGTATACATGGAACTATGTACTGCAATGTCTCAATGGAATCGCTGTAAACTGTCTACTATGGTGGCAAGGTACAAACTCCCGGAGATTCCGGCTGAGTCAAGACACCATCGCACCAATCAGTTGATCATTCTGACCCTAACCAGGCCATGCCGGTGCCCAAATCTGAATCCAACAACATATACCACAAGACCAGGAGTCAGATGATTAAATATTTGGTTAACTATGGATTGTTACTGGATACATCTGGATACTAGGACTATACAATCTACAACGTATGATTACTATGATCAGATGTGTGGATGAGTAATGTTTTCTAGTAATCAGTTATATGGTTTAGTATGGTTTAGTAATGTTTGTGTGGATATTAACATGATTATATGGCTTACTAATGTTTATATACTGTGAATATTTACTACATATTATTACTGAATCCTATACCCCTTTTCAAGTCTTGAGAGGAGAAAGGTGAGCCGAGACGGCTCTGAGGCGGGCGTCGATGGCTGTGCAGATCCCCGAATCGCAGGCGGTTCTCCGAAGGACAAGGTGTCACATGACGTCCCTCAAATATCATATAGTCCATCAACCAACCATTTCTTAATACCAGGGAAAATGAAAAACGTTTGAAACCACCAACCAGTTAGGCTTATGATTCTTGGATTACAGAACAAGAATGGTCTGTTGACCATTCTCTTAAGCACACCCTTGACTCTGACTTTGACAACTCAGTGCTACTCCTTGAAAGCCCCATCTGGCTCCCGCTGCTCCTGTCCATCATCTCGTTGCAGCTCGGTTCTTAAGATTGGCATCCCTCCGTTGTCCGGTGGGCTCCAGGTCAAGTTGATGGTCGGCGGCACTGCTGAGGTCGCTGTAGCTATGGGCGGCTCCGGCTGGTAAAAGGGGCGCCGCGGCGGCAGCCGCGCTTGTTGCAGGCGGCCATGAAGAAATTGTAGCGCCTGGATGAAGTGATGCTACAGTTGTGGCCTGGCTAATGCTCAATGATGGATGATGGCTTGATGATGCCCCGATGATGCCTTGATGCTGGCTTGATGATGGCTCATGATGGATGATGGCTTGATGACGCTTCATGATGGACTAATGTTTGATAGTGAAGTGATTGATTTTCGCTGAAGCGACTCACAATTGTTCTTGCTTGGAGCAAAGGTTCACAGTGACATGATCCACCACGGCAGGACTCAGAATCATCTCCTCCATCTGTAATATCTCTTCCATGACTCCATGAACCAAGGCACCTTCCAGTGACAAGGCCACTGTACTTGTACTCATTTTCCGTCACTGACAGCTCCGTATCCTCTTCGAAGTAGTTGGTCGGCAGCACATCCACTCGAACGAAGTCGCCTCCCAGGCCGTCGTCGCGGTAGGGCTCGTAGCTGGTGATGGGACTCCCACCATCCGAGCCCGGCGCAGCCCAACGGAACGTCACCGCCGCACGGGTCTGGCTGCCACTGACCTTCGCCAAGGTCACCACGCCGGGGACGTCCGTGGTGGTGTACAAGGCTACGCCACTGCGCTCTCCCGGCAACGTACAGGCGGCATCGTTCACACAGACACCTGGGGGAATGGTGGATCGTTGATGGATGATGGTTAATTCAAACAAATTGGGGATGTCATGGTTGATGATAGTTTCGGATTGATGAAATTTGTAGTTTTGATGAACACTTTCCATTGTTGATGGTTGTTGTTGGTTCAAAATGGCACTGGAAAAATGGACGAACTCTTATTTCTTAGGGATTTCACAACTGCGTGGGTTTGTTGATAAATGGTGTAGCTCCTAGTAGTGGTGATTGCTTTTGGATGCTTTGGGGTTTTCGTTTGTGAACATACACAACTGGTATGCCACCAGTAACCAACCACGCCCTTATGGATGATATAACGGATAGTCAGAACCGTATATGATATAACCCATTAGGTGCAACCATGGAGAGTGCTGGTGCCCACTTTTTGACCCATGTCGCACCGTCGCCATCGTAGGCATGCAAGGAAGTGCCAGTTCCAGTTGGGCAGTCCGCGTGCGCCTGGATCTGGATCTGATAATCCAAGCCACTCAGCAGGTTGGGAATCTCAAATTCCGTCCTGGACATGTCGCAGACCAAGACTTGAGTGCTCAAGGCACCGTTCACAGTGCCATCATTGTGGTAGATGGCGTACTGCACCTCATCAAAGAGAGCCGTGGACAACATCAGGTTTCTGCCAGCGTTCAAACTGCGAATCCCGAGAATTACACCTTGACCCAGCGCACCTCAAAAAGAGTACTTTAAAACAAATGAAATGATTGTGTGAAAAATGTGAAAAGCACTGACCCACGACTCTCTCAACCACACCCACCCCACCCCTAACCATCCAACGCCCAGGGCACAATGGGCGATCCTCCATCCGAGGGCGGCGGGTCCATCCGAAGGCCGCGCCGACGAAGCGCGGCTGCAGCGGCGCGGTGGGCGGCGCCGCGGCCAGGAAGCTGCTGATGTCCGTGCGAGCGCCTTCGCCCACCGAGGACACGGAGCTCACCTGGAGAAGGAGAGAGGAAGGGGAGAGGAAGGAGGGTTGAGAGAGGAGGAAGAGGAGGAGGAGGAGGAAGAGGAGGAAGAGGAGGAAGAGGAGGAAGAGGAGTGAAGGAGGAAGAGGATGGGGAGGAGGGGGAGAGGAGGGAGAAGAGGAAGAGGAGGGAGAAAGAGGAGGGAGAAAGAGAAAGAAGAAGAAGAAGAAGAAGAAGAAGAGAGGAAGGGGGAGAGGAGGGGGAGAGGAGGGGGAGAGGATGGGGAGGATGGGGAGAGGAAGGAGGAAGAGGATGGGGAGGATGGGGAGAGGAAGGAGGAAGAGGAAGGAGGAAGAGGATGGGGAGAGGAGGGGGAGAGGAGGGGGAGAGGAGGGGGAGAGGAGGGAGAAAGAGAAAGAAGAAGAAGAAGAAGAAGAAGAAGAGAGGAAGGGGGGTGAGAGAGGAGGAAGAGGAGTGAAGGGGAGAGGAAGGAAGGAGGAAGAGGATGGGGAGGAGGGGGAGAGGAGGTCAGAAAGAGAAAGAAGAAGAAGAAGAAGAAGAAGAGAGGAAGGGGGGGGGAGGGAGGAGGAAGAGGAAGAAGAGGAGTGAAGTGTTCGAGGATGAGGGCATTTTCATGGGATGGCGATGTGAAGTGGAGGAAGAAGTGGATGAAGGATGAGATGATTGGGAGGATGATCTGGGTGGATATGGGATGCTGCGGGTAGGGTTGATAAGTGGATCATGAATCGGAACAAAATAGGAATCTCTTCTCCGTAAATTTGCCGACCAACCAACTCAACCAACCAACCATTCCTTAAAGCCTACAGCAACACAGGTAGCTTCCCCGACCCGACCTGGAACCAATAGCGTCGCCCCGGCGTGAGCCCGGTGTGTTTGAAGGACCGCACCGATGGGCTCCCTGAGCCGTCGAAGACCAGCGAGAGGCTGTCATCGATGCCCGTGTTGGCATAGACGCGGTAGCCGATGACAAGGGCTCCGCCTCGCAGGGGGGGATGGGATGCCCCCGGGGGATGAGGGGTGAGAACCAAGACACATTGGAAAAAGATTATGAAAGATTGCCCTTGTGGATGATGATGATGATGATGATGATGATGATGATGATGATGATGATGATGCTGCTGATGATGATGATGATGATGATGATGACGATGATGATGATGCTGATGACGATGATGATGATCATGATGATGGTGATGCTGATGATGATGATGAAGAAGATGATGACGATGATGATGATGATGATGATGATGATGATGATGATGATGCTGATGATGATGATGATGATGACGACGATGATGCTGCTGATGATGATGATGACGATGATGATGATGATGATGATGATGACGATGATGACGATGATGACGATGATGATGATGATGCTGATGATGCTGATGATGACGATGATGATGATGATGATGATGATGATCATGATGATGGTGATGCTGATGATGATGATGATGAAGAAGATGATGACGATGATGATGATGATGATGATGATGATGATGCTGATGATGATGATGATGACGACGATGATGCTGCTGATGATGATGATGACGATGATGATGATGAAGAAGATGATGACGATGATGACGATGATGACGATGATGATGATGATGCTGATGATGCTGATGATGATGATGATGATGATGATGATGATGATGATGATGATGATGATGATGATGATGATGATGATGATGATGATGATGATGATGATGATGTACATTCGGTTCGTAGCACAAGCATCGACAACTGTTCTTCGGGACTCTGTACTCCTAGCTTTGACGGAAAGGTTTACGATGGTTTACGCAGGGGGGGCAATGGTGAATCGTTCATAGTAATCCGCCGGTGTTCCAATGCTACATGTGTTGCAACTTCCAGCAATTCATGGCTTTCATGGCACACCACCTGGGATGGTGAACTGCTGCGAAGCTAATCTGAGTGCACTGCTGAGTAGTTGCTGTTGCAATCCCAACACCCGTGGTGCCCATGATCACCAAAATATACCAAAATACGGTATTAAAATGTATTAAAATGTATTAAAGGTTTCAATCAAAGGCTTCAAAACAGACACCCCAACCATTGGACGCGTGAGTTCCTGCCAGCTGTTGCTCCAAGCTGGTGCCCTCCCCACCTGTGTCGTCATCTGAAGTCACCGGTGACCAGTGCACCTCGATGGCCGTCTTGGTGCTGGGTGGGTCGTCCCGTGTCACCGTGGCCGGTGGCACCGGCAGGTCCGCGGCTGTGGCCACCAGGTAGGGCGACACGTCGGCGAAGTTGTCGTCTTCCACGCCGTTGATGGCCAGCACACGGTACTTGCACTTCCTTAGCCGTGATCATCCGTGATCCGTGGCTGAGCCATGGCTGAACCATGGCTGAGCCAAGGCCCCAAGATGGCCGAACAACATCGAACAACATTGATGATACTCTTAGCGATGGGAGACCTTGCTGATCGACTATGACCCAGGAGCCTTGGGACCCATGATTGACTAACCGATCTTTGGGGGGAATAATTACCATCTGTAAGTCTGTAAGTTCTGGTTGATCCATGAAAGTGCAACAGGACCAATACAAATCACTACGTGCAGAAATTTGTCCCAATCGATATATCGTCAGAATGTCCAGAAATGCAGAAATGGGGTACACCTCAACAGGAAACAATCCAAAGAAATCGCGTACTTTCAATAGGTAACCATGTAGATCCACTATTTTAGATGGAAACCACCCTTTTTGGGATGTGGTTACATCTGAACATGTTCTGAAACAAATCGCAGTTTCCGACTGACACACAGGAAGGCTGTGTCATCCATACAGGAATGCTGGTCCTCTGGCAGGGTAGTCAAATAGCTGCTGTCCGATTGAAGGCATTGGACGGTGCCGAAGAAGTAGTCATCATGATTGGAGCGCTGCACCTGCCGTGCTTGGGGATTGACAGGCTCGGGGGCGTTCGACGGTTTTGCTGCTGGGGAGTCCGTGGTTGCGAGTGCTGGACGCTGACGGGTTGAAAGCGGCTCATGGTGGAGGTTGAATCATCCAAGCATCAAGAAACAACGAGAAAACCACTCATCAACCAATCATTGATCATAATTCACCAATATCAACCAGTATCAATATTAACCATTATATTGACGAATATTCACCCATAACAACAACCAACCATTGGAACAACCATGACCCACCATCATAACATGTTGAAACAAATGATCATTAAGCTCCCCAGTCCCCCAACTCGCACCTTGTAACCTGAAATGGGCATGCCGCCATTGTTGCTGGGAGCCAGCCATTGGATTTCCTGGGCGCAGCTTGTTCCAAGACTTCCAGTCATGATCTGTTGGGAGGGTGGTGGCGATGGATGGCTGGATGGATGGACGGACGGACGGATGGATCTGGTCAACGGCAGCTAATGATTGGATATATTGGGTTGATGACGATGACGATGATACGCGAAACGATAGCATAACCCGAGACTGTTCCACATCGTATCCACTGGGCGTTTCACCCACCCGTCACCAGCCGGAGATGAACCAGCACGTGGCGAACATCCCCCAGAGTTACGATCCCCAGGCTGACCTGCGCAAGGCTCTGCCAATGGTGGCAGCCTGACCATGCCCTACCCAATGGAAAAAATTGGCTAAAGCCAACTTGGTGAAGCTTGGGTCAAACCTCTTGAGCCAAGCATATATCCATGGGGTCTAAGCAACATCCTAAAATCACACAGTCAATGTAACAGCGTATCTCACACATTCCCTCCTTTTCGTATCTGAGACCAAGCATTTGGGGTACGCCATTCAGAGGCACATCCATAAGCCACACATGAGAATAGTTGTCGGAAACACCATTTGCAAGTCTAATAGTCGTTGTCACACCTGTAACAATAGTCACTGTCACACTTGTAAGAAATGATGTAACTAGTTTTGATGTTTGCAAAAATTTGCTACAGACATTGTCCCCTGTAACCAGTCTTCAGTCATCTCAGCGAGGAAGATCACGGTGGGTCACCGCAACGGCCAAGGCTCCACTGTTTGCAAAGTGGTCGACTTCAAGGTGGGCTGGGCTGGCGGATACGGTCGCCTTCCGGAATCGGAGGTTGCCACACGAGGCGCTAACGGCTGGTGAACAAGAGGCTGCTAACCTGGACTCCCTGAGACCTCCAAAGAAATGTCAGTTCTGTAAAGAGAAATGGAGAAGTTCTGTTTTCTTGCAGAAGGCTTCTTGCACACCGACTGCGCACGTCCTCAAGAAAGTAAAACTTTATATAGGGGAAACTGAGCTGTTGATGCACTTTGTGGGATGGTCCAAAATATCACCTCCGATTTCGTGGGTCAATTTGGGTTGGTGATTTGAAAATATTGCTCTGTGATCGCAAATGTCCCTGCATTGGTTATACACCAAGTATGATAGGTATTTCCTTTCAAATGAAAGGTTGGTAGCTGAAAAGTCGCATGGGTCCAGATCGTTGGCTTTGTCGCCAGTGGTTTGGTTGGTATCACAAACCAAGGTGTTGGTAATATCCCTTTGGTTGATGGGTTGGTTAGATTATCAGCTAATACTTTGCCCATTATACTTCAACCCAGCTAACCAATAGTTGTTTGAGCCCTTGTTTGAACTATGTCAACCACTGCCTAGCCAACATACTTGACCAGTCAGCTGATAGTTAAGAACTACGTTGTTTGATGAGCTGTAATGGCTAAGTCTTGGCTAATTAACTATAATGGCTAATTGTTACACTCATGAATCATAGTTATTTGCCATATCTAAGCAACTAGTTCAATTGGCCATTAGTCAATATGGCACCATTCTACTTAAGCGACCTTGTTACCCATATCAACTATGACTATAGTTCAGAAGTGGTAACATAGTCACTACGCAAAAATGCCTATACTTATCCTAACTAACTTAACTAACCAACATTAATCTCCTAATCAACTCACTTAACTCAACTCAACTAACCATCATTAATCAACTCACTTAACTCATAGCTCTGCCACAACCTCCTTGGTTGGTCCTTGGTTCACCCGTTGGCGCCTGGCGCAGTAGCGCGGCAGCGAGGCGGAGTAGCCCGACTCCCCGGCATCGCTGAGGGCCGTGGCGCGGAAGTCGTGCATGTTGCCTCGGCGACGCCCGGGGCGCAGGAACCCCAACCGGGGGATGCCAGGGGACACCAAGGGTGACCATGTGATGACCATGATGTAATGACTTGGGTAATGGTGGTATAAGGAAGGCTTACAATGATTGACTGTTATCTTAAATCCTTCCTAAAATGTATGGACAATGGTCACGTTTGGCAACTGGTAGGTCATGGTCAATGGGTGACATGATCCACATTTCGATCACAAATCACGATGAAAGGAATTCCCATTGACATCCTTTCGTTTACACGATAGGGATACTTCAAGCCAAATAATACTCACAGTCGGATGGATGACCGTGCAAAGTGAGAAGATCCTGTTCATCAACTTTGACCAAGGCACATTGTATTCTAATTTGACCCCAACAGATGCAGTGAAAGTTTGGAGCAGTCATGGTTGCCACAGCACTCCAGGGATGGGAGGCCCATTGATGAAGCGAGAAAAGCCGATGGTTGATGATGGCTAGTTGATCATATATCATGATTGCCTCATCTCTAAGCATTAGGAATGAACTTGGGGAGCAATCTCACAGCAAGGCAGATAGGAACCATTTCCTTTGCCTCTGACTTCCTTGTGGACGTCCATCTCTATGTTGATCAGATCCTGTTGATTGGTTATCCTTGAATCATTAGTTCAACGTAGAAGAGGGAGATTGCCCGAATGTATTGAAATCATGCCCTCACAATTATAGTGCCTGCAATGGTGCAATCCATGTGTGATCAAGAATAGTCAACTGTGACAGCATCCAACACCCATGCTTTGGACTTGGGTTTGTCCGAAGCCATGTCACCGTTGTGGTTTCCCTACGAGGAATGGCAAACAGCTGAATGGTGCGAAGGTAAGTACCACCATGGCGAACATGTCACAGCCACCCATCCCCACCGGTGATGCCCCACGTTGTACACCAAGGTGCCCGTGGTACATCCCGCTAATGTGAAGGTGCGCACGGTACTCACGCCCGCACCGTCGTACTTCAACACGTTGTCGGCCTCGGAGAGTCGCGGTACATGGGATGTGGAGAGGCAAGTGATGACACAGCCGTGGTGTGTTGATAAGTCATAATGGTAAGAGATAATGATCAGTAATTCAAGTAGTGACTATAGTTTTCTGGTTGCATACCTCTGTTGAACCTAAGTGGTGTTGAAAATATGTGCACTAGGGATTGTTGATAGGCAATGTTTTGATTCAATATCCATGGAGAGACAGAGAGCATATGCAAATAAGTTGGTTTAGTAGAGTATCTTTAGTAGATCACATCGTGGCAGTCATGTCTTCCATCTAAGTCACATTCGGTACATAGGGACACTTGAAGCTTGAGAAGCCCCCAGGTGAGCGTGGGTAGGTTGATGCGCTGAGGTAGCCACCATGGTCTTTGCTTTCCATCTAAGACGATGGGAGTCAGTTTTTGATCGGTAAGTACATGGTGGTTTCTCTCACATTCTACAGATCAACTGCCGAAACATTCGCAACCGGGCTGCCTTGGTATTTGCTGTTGAGAAATGCCAATTTTTTGAAGAGACTAAGTATTGGTGTTGGTCTTACAATCCCCAGAGACACAAGCAGGCAACCTCACACCATTTTGTTGGTGCGAGCTATTCGTGCGGGACATGCCCAAAAGAGCCCCCCCTTCTACTGGATTCACAGCATAGATCGAACATGGATAATCCTCAAAGTGGCCACACCAACGGGACAAGGACTCTTGAGCACAGCCATTCATCTTGAGTTAATGCCTCCCAACTCCCGTCAGCCTCAACTAGTTTCGAACTCACCAAACCTCCACTTTCAAAAATCAACAGACTGAATAGACTCAATAGACCAATCCTTAAGGTCCCATCCTGCTCCACCCTCGCACCACTTCCACCACCCATCCGAGGCACATAGAGCCGGAAGCCCGTCACTGTGAGGTCGCTCACCGGGATGTCCCAACTCACCGTGATGGTGGTCTCCGTGGAGGTCACGAAGCTCACCACCGGTGCTGTGGGCACCGCGCTGGCGGGGATGGTGGCCTCGGGGGAGTACAAGGTGTCACCCACCGTCACCAGGTTGAAGGCAGAGATGCGATAAATGTAGAAGTTGTTGGCCGCGATGCTGGTGGTATCTTCCTGAAGGAGGAGGAGGATCAGCAGGAGGAGGATTGATGATGGTTAGGGCTGGTGATCTGTGGATGCCGATGAAAGTGCTTTTGACAACAAATGTCATCGTGGATGAAGTGGATGAAGTGGATGGGTGGTGTCTTTATCAGCATTGTCATTGTCATTATGTTTCGTGCTCGGGGGTTGGGTCAGATCTTGGGAGATCAGGCCGCTGGGCCCACTGTTGGTGCAGGTAAGCCATGATGAATAGGTCATGCAGCGTGCCCGAGGCGAGCAGCGTCAACCATGGTGAATCATGTTTAAGCAATATCATCAATACTTTATCGACTCATCGACTTATATGTAATGTTAATCAGAAATGATTAACCTCCAGAATATTGCTGATGTCTAACTTCTTGAGAAAGAAAGATGCAAACAAATGAAGGAAATTGGTGCTCAGAATGACGCAGATGACGCATGTTTCAAATGAACATGTTGAGATACTTGACAACCGAACATTCAACTTTATGCCATTTTTTTCGATGCTGATGAATCCCTTGACATTTGCTATTTCACTTAGTAGGAAACCCAAACAAAACTTAAGGACACCAACTTGAGCTGGTTAACTGCAGTTGGCTGAACCACCATCTTCAGCTTCCGGTCTCCCAAAAAATGGAGGGATGTAGTGCAACTGTTGGGGGCCCATCAGTCTCATCTAACCCCGACTGCTCTGGTGTCTTTTCGACGACAAGACCAATGATGGCAAGCATGACATAAATGCATGCAGTGTCATGCAAGCGTAAAGATCATCATGAGGCGCGCCACATGATAGATACAGAACCACATGAACAACTTCCAAGACAACAGAGCTCTTGTTCCCCACACACTATCTTCCTGCCAAGGCACGTAGGTATTGGAGGTGTATGCACTGGCAGATGTGGTCAACTGCGTCCAATCATCCGTTGGCGAGTTCTTTCGCTCCACGATGTATCCCAAAATTGGTGAACCGCCATTGTAAGGTGCATCCCATGACAAATGCACCGCAATGGAGGATGTAGCTGCCCTGCACAAGATGATCCGTGGAACTGTGGCCATGCATTTGATCGTGGAAAGGGAAAGTGATGTTGAGATGCGCGACATGAATGATCCGTGAATGTAACCGTCATTAATCATCATGAACCATCATGAACCATCATGAACCATCATGAACCATCATTAACCATCATTAACCATCATTAACCATCACTGAATATCGTTAACCATCATCAACCATCATTAAGTATCATTGATCAATATACGCCTGTACCGAGTATGTCAGCGTCATTGTCCATCATCCATCAAGCATGGAGAATCGTTCAGCCTAGCTCTCAAGCATCAGCAAACAACACTAAGCAGGGGTATCAAGTATCAAGTCACCGTTTCTCGTCAGCCATTCATCATCAAAAAGCATTACAACTCTGGTACTCCAAAACTGATGTTTCCCACAAAATGCTTTAGAAATGATGCACAACCACAGTCATCTCGACACCGTCACTGTAGTGTTGTGAAAATGGTTACACGCATCCATCCAAGCCGTGTTCTGTTCAGAGGAAGTGCAACTTCATTTGCATCAATCACTGGGTGCTAGTGTCCAATCATGTACGATTTTCCCTGTGCTGGATCTAACATCAAACCCATCTCCTGTCATTATCCTCCCAGTGCTCCCCCGGTCACCCAGTGATGGTCGCGCCTGTCAACCACCGGTCTCCCCGGAGCATCTGGCTTCGCGGCCGCCACGATGGAGAAGATGTTGGATTTGGCGCCATCGCCCGTTGGGTTCACAGATTGCACCTGACGTCAGAGGCAGGATCCCATATTTGATGGCAATTCAAATCACCGGCTGTTTGATGGATTTGGGTGGTAAATCACCCCATGAATGATGCATTTTGATGGTAAGTCACCAGCTGTTTATAGGTTGAACTGATAGTGATTTGTTGATGGTAAATCACCAGTTGTTTCATCATGAGTTAAATTGATAGTAATTATTGATAACATCATCTGACTGCCAAGCCGTGCTGCTATCCTGGTTGTGGCCGACCATCCTCCACAAACCAGGCGGCATAAGCCCCTACACAGCAAACCTCTTGCATGGCAAACAGCACCAATCCCTCAGCTGAAATCATGAAACAAAATGCAAACATGATGATCCCCATGCCCACAAAACAAATGCTGCTCAAAGTGGCCGATTGTGGGCAATCAAAGCATCAACGATTGCTGCTTCTTCTTGGTGATTCTTGGGGTATAGAACCACCTTCACTTTTTATGTAGCCAACCATCCAATTCCTTGTCAGGAACCCAAGGGCCAGTGGGACTCTACCCGCAGATGGTAATTACCAGTGATTGCCATCTCTTAAAATGGATATGATCAATGGGGAAAGGAGGATACTTAGAGGTTCGTTTCGTTTAGCAACCTTGTTTGGATCCAAATATTGGACGTGTACGCTGCCACCAAAGCCATGAAATTTGATTGGACCGACCACCACGCCGCCCCAGCGATGCCTGGAATCTGTAGGTGTGACCTGCCAGCAGTGCCACGGAGCCATCGGAGAACACGGGCTGCCAAGAGTAGTACAGGGTGGAGGCCTTCGTGCCCCCGTCCCAGATGAGGTTGTTGATGTTTCCGCCATTGCCATCATCCACCCACACCTTGTAGCCACTCATACCCGATGCGCCCGTGAGGAGAGGCTTCTTCCAGGCCAAATCAATACCTGGCACCAGTGGAGAGCAGTTTCAAGTGGACAGGCGGTCAAGGTATGAAGAACTGTGCTGCCACGGGCTTCTACAGAAATTGTAGCTGCTCAATGGCAGATTCTGCGTAGTTTGCACAGTCAAGAAATAGGAGCTCCTAAAGACGGGGAATTGGCACCAACCACTATCAAACTTCCACCTCTGAGAGATGGGTGTGTCCATGAATGCACCCCCAAAAGTGCTGGTTTTTCCATTGAAGAAAATTTCTGGCTGACATGATTGTTGAAATACACAGCTTCTACACAAAATTTCCAGGTTCATGGGCACGAGAACTCCCCCTTGAAACCAGCTACCAGTTCCAAGCCACATGTCCGCAAGAAAAAATTAGATGTTGCTCATTTGGGGCTGTCCTTTGGGGTTGCCCATCGGTGATAGTACCTACTACAGTAAGCATCCAATAATACTCCTTGTTAATTGGGGAATTGCTGAATTACCATTTTTTGGTGGTACACCATTTTTGGACCAACCCATTTCATGCTGCCATGTCCGCTGCAACTCCTAGGTTTGCGTTACCTTTTTCCCTGCGATGTTGTTTTTCAAGTTAAACCCTCGAACCTGAAACGCTTGAACGCTAAGACCATAAACCACGAACTCACTGCAAGTAGCCACTGTTTTTGCAACCGCCAAACATTCACCTAACATCAACCAACCCCAACCCCTCCACCCCAGCCAGGCAACGATAGCTGGACTGGAAGGTGGCTTCCACGTCGTAGGGTTGTCCCGCCACATCCGAGGCTGTCAGGGTGATGCGCTCACTACGTGGCCCCTCCCCAGCCGCGTTCACCGCGGCCACAGCAAAGCGGTAGGGGTTCCCCGGGGTCAGAAACTCGAAGAACTCCGTGGTGGTGGTGCCCGAGGCCGTGTTTTTGGAGATCTCGGTGTAACCATCGTCCATGTAGAGCCGGTAGTAGATCAAGGAGGAGGAACCGATGTCCTCGGCAAGCTTGGAAGCGTCGCATTCCAACGACACTTCGATTTCTTAAGATTCGGATTTTACACTGTCATGGTTCATAGTTGCTAATCTCCCTGGTTGGCATCCTATGAGATGGAAAGGTGCTGAAGCATTATTGCCACTGGATCTGCAACCAGTTCCTGGGGTAAACCCCCGTAATGCTTCAGGTTCATCAAAATAGCTAGCCGGTGTTAGCCGCTTAGCCCCAAACGAATACCAGCTGTAAGGTGCAACATAAAGAACGAAATTCGATCTTCAATCAATTCTGTGGGGAAATAAATGAGTTGCGGGATGCTGCCAAGGGTTCCATACAACTTTGCCATCCTCAAAAACTGATCCCACTGGTATTCGGTCATCATCTCTCAATTTGCAAAAGAAGTGGGACTATGGGCATGTGGTTCTTCATGGTGCTTGCATTGCCCACCAATCTGACACCATCTCAACGATCTCACCAACCATCCTAACCATCTCCCCCTCACTAGAACCACCACCCTCAACCACCCCCCTCAACCACCCCCCTTAACCACCCTCCTTAACCACCCTTCCCACCCCACGGGCCCCACTCTCCACCAGGTCTCGGTGACCGCATCCCAGGCCACCGTGATCTTCTCATTGCTCTGATCGCCTTCGCGCCGCAAATCCACCGGTGGCGAGCCCGGCTTGCGGAACTCGCAGCACACCACGGCGGTGACGTCGCTCAGGGGGCTCTGCCCGATGCGGCTCCAGTAGGAAGTTTGGAACAAATACCTGGGCCGCAGCCGAGGAAATTTCACCTGGGGGGAAACTTGGAGGTTGTTGATTTGATGTTTGGAGTAGGTTGGTTGGTGGTGTTTACTTGGGTGGGTCGTGAAGTCGGTTGGCAGCTTGTTGCCCAATGTTGTGATAATTGCCTCTCGCAACACGGGCAGCAATTCAGCTTGGGCGTTTCGGGACACACGTTGGGAACCATCCATCATCTAACCCCTCTCTGGTACTTGCCCATACTGCAAGAAATTTAGTTATTTGTTGCTAGTCTCTTGCATCTTCATATCTCCCCGTCGCTTGTGCAAGCCACACGTGGGGTTGCACATCAAATTTGCACCCCCCATCAAACATCGCTGAAATGTATCTTTTAGATCTTTTTAGCAAAGGAATTATGACCTTTGCTATGTCCCAGAAATGTATGAATCTTGACAGGGATGTTTTGAGTCATCTGACATGGGGCTATTGCAGATTCAAGCTAACTCCAACCCCAACACCTAATGAAATTGAAAGTGCTATTGTTCGGAAACGTCTGCGAATCCCCTGAAAATCCAATTGAAGCCTGAAAATACACCTTTCCGGAAGCTGATGTTCATCTCTCATTCCCAGAATTGTTGATTTGGCCCTGAAAAATGTGGATGTCAGACTAACCCCAACCGGTTCTTGGCAGGTGCAGCAACCTCCAACCAACCCAACCAACCCAACCAACCCACCACTCCCCAGCAACCCCCCAGCAGTCGCCGTCACTGCAACGAGTTGCTGCCTGCCTTCCACCAGTCCTCCGATGGTCAGCTCCACGGTGGAGGAGCCATCCATGTCGCCCTCGTAGCTGAAGCGCAGCACTCCGCCCAAGCCATCGTTTCGGAAGAGCGTGTAGCCTCACCGACAAACGCACGAGTAAGGAGAGACCAGTGACACAATGGTTGGGTTGAATGATTTCGGTGAATGGTCAGTTTATATTAGTTTATGATCGTTTGGTGAATGATTTCGTTTGGTTTATCTTAGTTTGGCTCGGTTTGATGTGAGAAACGGTTAACTACAAGAGCTGTTAATGATCAACTACCAGTGGAATGAGAAAGGATTTAATGCTTAGGCGGACATCCTTGACCAACCTTTGATCTGTTTGAGGAAATCATGACCAGTGCTGCAGTTGAAACACCACTAGATCCATATGTTTTGAGGAAGCAGCAGTCTGGTAAATGAATGCTTGACGACTGTTTTCATGTTTAACCGGGTTAACCAGTGAAAAAAAACACTGCTTGGAAATGATGGACCATTGCTACTCCAAGCATTACTACTGGAAATCATGATTCACTGATGAATAACCCATGAATCATGATCAAGTATCGTTAACACTCATGAAATATTCACCAAGATCGAACATCGTGGCTGTCAGTCATGGTTGATTCATATGGTTCATTGACAATCATCATGGAATGAAGGGTGGTTTGTTCAAGGGATGTCGTGCCTGACAATCATAAATGTCACTGTGACCAGCAGCCAAGGCAAACAATGAAGAATGATCCCAGGTTGGCTGAGACTGGTGATGACTGGTGTCCCTGCAAGCATTGGATGGTTCCAACAAATAAAAACTATCGAGGAAACATTAGGAAACCAAAGGGCGACCTAGGGTGACTGGAACTTCCAGCCCTGGAACCAAACCAACACGGTCATGGCAACCAACCATGGTTTCTACAAAAACCCTGCCAACCTACCAAACAAGCAGAAACACAACCACCAGCATAATCACGAACATAACCATAAGCAACGAATTCGGGTTATTGGTTTCAACGAGGTGTTGGGCTTGATGCTGCAAATGTCAAGCCACCAAATACTGCTGCCAGCAATTCACTACCACTAACCATTTATTGCCATCATTGATCATCAACCGTGTACCATTCACCAGCTTCTGAACCAGCTTAATTAACCACCCTTCACCCTAAACCAACCCTCATGAACCATTCTTAACCATCATTCGACCTTCATTAACCACAATGAACAATCAAGAACCAACATACATCATCAATCAGCCTATCTTAATCAGCTTCTTCACCAGCTTAACCAAGGCTGGCCAATCACCAACCTCACCGAAACGCCAAGTCTCGGATAGTGGGCCCCCAGCCACTGGCCGCCCCGGTGAGCGGCGTGAAGCGAAAGGTCATAGTGCCAGAGCCCGTGTTCACCAGCAGCGCTGGGTCCGGCCTTGGCGTTATGGATCTTAGATGGGAAGGATGGGAAGGATGGGAAGGTGGGTCACTGCTGAGGGTCGGAGGTGGGTATCACAACTCAGCAACCCAGCCAGTGACCAACCAAGCAAGCAACTAACCCATTCGCTGACAACGCTACTCCTTGGTTGCTGAGTTGATGTTTCGTGTTGGCATCCTGCTATTGTTCATTGCTGAGCGTCAAACACCTGTGTTCATTGTTAAGCACTTAGGTACCTGCTGCAGGTACCTGCTGTAGGCACATGCCACAAATATAAAACTTCTATAGGCTATAGGTGCAAGACTTGGTCAATGCCACCATGCTATTGACATTGCAACATCGCTTGCAACGCAAAACCGGAGCTCTGCTGAGGTCTCGCGCTGCACAGGTGGCACCGAAGGTTGGGCAGAGATGGTCACCGGCTCACCGTCATCGCCATTGCTTGCGAAAATCCTGGCGCAGGAATTGGTGCTGGAGGTGCTGGTGTGCCATGATTGGATTACTTGGCAGATGTGCATCCACCAAGAAGCAGTATCACTAGTAACCATGACAAAAACATGTTGCTATGACTTTGACAAAGTGTTTCTGCGCGCGTATCCGAAAAAAGGTGGGCAGGATGGGCAAGACTTTCTAATTCACTTGCGCTGAAAGAGTCTGCGCTCTTGTGACACTGAGCACAACCAAAGCACGGCTCAAAAAAAAACGAACGTAGCCATGCTGATTTTTTCACCAAGCTATACAGCAACCTGATGCAACTTGTACAACTGTACATCTTCACAAGTTGCATTTGGTGCTTTCATTTCTGTATCCACGTCACCTTCCTTGAGGCACGAGGTAGCCTTCCTTGAAGCACCAGGGCGGGGTGGTTCA
>VSDK01007225.1:72647-126810 GCA_009767595.1 Symbiodinium kawagutii | reverse complement strand
GTTTCAGATTCGCGCGGAAGAGCCCTGGGTTCGTGCGCACGACTTCCAGCGCTGGACGGTATGGGGTGGTCTTCTGCTCGGGACCATCGGCTTCGCAGAACATGAAGTTGTTGCCTCGGAACCAGGGGGGAACCCGTGGAGTCCCGCGCAACGCGGGGACCGCGGGGATCCGAACTGTTGGAGCAGTGAACGGCAGGGTGAGACTTGGATGAGAAATTCCAACAGGTGTAACTGTGTAACTGTGTGAACATGGGAATTGTAACTTTGGACTTCGTGACTTGCAAGAAAGGTGGCTTGGTGACGGCTCCACTCACCTGCTCACCCATCGGTCATGGGAGGATCTAAGAGGAGTCACTGGTGTCATCACCCAGGGTGGGTGGGGTCTATCCGTAAATCACCCCGCCCTTCTTGCGGATTGGTCGCCATGCTCCTTGCATCAATCATCCTTATCCACTACTAACCATCACTCTAGCCAAAAAGAACCATTCATGAACCCATCACTAACCATCATGAACCCATCATCCCCATTGTTCACCAAGATTTGCCATGACCCCATTGACTCATCCTTAAACTTCATGACTGGTTCCCTATGGTTCATTCATGTAGACATAACCTGCATCTTCACACTGGATCAGCAGTCAGGGCACCCTGATCCGGCACATCATTGCCGTATTCGTCTCGGACCTGGAGAACAGTGGTGGTGCACTGCAGCCGGGTTGAGCTTGGTTCAGCCTGGTTTCACAGCTTGGTCCTGGGGATGCTTGGACCAAACAACAAATAGAAATCACAGATGTTAATCATTGATAATTCATTTCGGTTCCTGTGTGATTAATTAGTCAATCATTACGCTTAATCATTGATTAATACTGATCATGGTCAACCATTCATGTGAAACTGGTGCTAGTTCATGTGAACCTAGATGGTTTATTAGTTTCATTAACCAAGAAACAGATAGGAATCATAACAGGCAGTCATTGACACAAGCGATCCACTGGGACAGTGGGATGAGATGGAATCAGCATGGCTCCTCTGATTGCCGTACCCACAATGATCACAAAATCAGTTCCGTTCCGTTGTCGCTATGTTCACTCCGTTGAGCCCTGGTAGCTCCTGAGCCAACACTTTATCCGCGCCTGAAAGATCACGCTGTTGTCCGTGCTCCTTCTGATCTCCGGGAAAAAGGTGGTAAAGGCGTAGAGGTAGTTCACCTGGAAAGTGTCAACACTTCACCTGGAAGTTGTCTCAACTGCTCCGAGTGCTTGGTAACCCAAAAAATGGCGGAGGATCAAACATGGAAAAGCCTGTTTCATCAGCTTGCAGCTTTTCCCATGAACCAACACACTCAGCTGGATTCCAAAGATCCTGAAAAGTTGCCATCCGATGGTTCAGCACGTGAAACCGTGGTCCATGCCATGGGTTAGGTGGTTGGTCAATAGAACCATCAACAGTTGGCAGAACCGGTATCCGATAGCTCCTGACACAGATGCGGGGAGGACAGTGTCCAGATGTAAGCAATCACACCCATAGCTGATGGCAAATCACCACCCATCAATGACAAAACTGGTGACTAACAGCTCCATCGTTTTGTTGGCTACTATTGATTATTAACCCCTAGTAGTGTACTCACGGAAACTACTACTAGTACACTCATGGAAACTCAGAGCGCTTGACCCTCCCAGAGTTGGAAGATCAGTTTCCGCACAGAGGGGATACCCCAAGCTGGTAGGGCCAGGCTCTTAGTTTTCAAGAGGATGTAATAGCATCATTGGTAACGGTCAACCGTTGTTCGCAAACCATTAGTGTTTTTTATATGTATAACATTGTACAACTAACCGTTACAAACCAACCATTTATCATTGGTACATCAACCATTTATTCATATCATTCACTATCATCACGCAAACTATCATTAACACATAATGTCAACTACCATCGTCAAACCATCATCAAACAATCATCAAACAATCACTAAACATCAGCATTCCATGCTTTATATAGCATCGTGGCAAGCGTCGTGGGTCGGCCCCGTACCCCCTGGCTGTTCCGGCGGCAGATGGCTAAGGCTCCAACACCACTCGTGGAGTCAATCGGCTTGGGGTTGATCACCAACCTGAGTCGAGCTCCGGTGCGGCCAAGGATGGTTAGTCGTGGCTCATGATGGTTGATGGTGAGGAATGGCTACTGATGCTTTCAAGTGGTGGTTTCTCAAGCTATAGGGGTACGAAAAATGCTTGGTTTATCACCTATAAATTGTCAACAGTGGATGATTTGGGGGATCCCCTATTTTGGGAAACAATCATATGGTTGTATGAACTTAATACATGATAGTGGCTAGTGATGGCTCATGGAAATACACCAAACTTAAGCAGAAAAATATTGGTGTTTCTCAAGCCATAGGGATACCCCCAAATCATCCAATACAAACCATCTATAGGAATAAACCATGCATTTTGGGGTCCCTGATTTTGAGAAACCACCATATAGTATTCGCCAATGATGGCTCATGGGGCATGATGGCTCGTGATCGCCGATTCTTTGTTTATGGTTGGTGAGCAGTAATGGCTAATGATGGCTCGTTCATCCCGTGTACCAGCACGAGCGCACTTGGTTCGGTTACCATTTGTGGCATGCATCCATAGCCGCCAGCCAATCATGTTTGACGCACCAGTGTGAAGCTCATGTCATGCAGAGGTATCTCCATGCCGTTCGCCGCAAACTCAGATCACTTGCCAGCACCTTCCACGTGTCTGGTGGGGTGACGCTGCGTGCCCTGGATTCGTGTTGCCCCCCCCATTGTGTACTCTTCACTTCAGGTGTCTGCACTTCCATTCGCTCGTCATCACTGTGCTTTTCATTGTTGATCATTACATTCACACTTGGTACAGATGATGTACATCTGTTGACCCGCACTATTGGTTATACACATAAGAATTAAGGCTAGTGGTGGTTGAGTGAAGTTCACAAGTAGATCACTCTAGATTCATCTACCCATCTACCCTGAGCCAACCAGGGCAGCCAGTGGTGATCCCAACCACCCCAGCAGCCACAGTTCGCACCGTGCCAAGTGGCGAAAAGGTGTTGGGTGCCACCGGGTTGACTGATTGACCGTTCACCCGCAGATTCACGTTCAGGGTCTGTGCCTGGCAGTGGCACAGGCACCCAATGGTTGGAGAACTGGTCACATGAAAATCCAATGTCCCCAGTTGGACCCACTTAGGAAGTGCCCCAAGTGAAACAGCTTGTTAATGATGATCAATGACAGTTAAGAGTGCCAGTTTCAATTGGGAATGAGGAAAAATGGTTTGCTGGGTTCAATTGTCAACGTTATACTGGGTACATTCCCGATGATTCATCACTGTTCTACTGAGTATCTTCCCAATGATTCATTACTGCAATTGAAAGCAAAAATACACATCATTTAGAGATATCCAGTTCTTGGACAGCCCCCTATTGTCGGGAATATGACTTGTACCATCGTATTTCGCCCTGAACAACTGTGTACGACACCATTTCCCAGCGCTAGGCATCAATAAAATAGGGAGGTCCTTGATACCTAGACAGGTGGTAGAATGTCCCATCATTCCCATCGAAACATCAATCAGCCTTTGCCTAAAGCATATTTTCAAGATATCGGAAGGGGCTCAAATCCACCAACCTGGAGAGTGAACCGACCTTCCAACAGAGGATTTCCAAAGATGGGCACTTCCATAGCGGTACAGGTGTACCAACAGTCCAAAGGGCCCATCTTAAAGGGAAAACTAACGACTTGGGGAAACCACTCCTTTCCTGGTCGGCTCAAACAGCTGCACCTCAGTAATCGAATACGAACATCTGTACCTCAAGGGTCGACAGCTTTGCCACGTCAGCTGTCAGCTGCTTTGCTTGTCTTCGAAAAAGGAAGGATCCACAAGTGTTCACCGCTGCTTTAAAAAAAAGCTAAGGTGGTATCCCCAACAGCAAGAGCCACAGATCTGAATGATTCCGCGCGTATTTTTTGCGGCATATTGGTATGTAACAAAGAAATCTGAAGCATGATCACGATGGCATGCCTAAGAAGCATTCATTGAGTTTGTGTAAATATCGCCCAGGCTGCTTCTGCGCAATCTCATGTTTTACTTCCAGAACGTTCCTGAACTTTCCACCACCTTGCGTGAACTCCCCACAACATTTCGGAACCTCCGGAACCTGAGACTGGAAGCTGCGCCGCAACTTCCTGGAACCTTGCCTTACATCTGCACGAACTTACCGGAACCCCCCGGAACCTTCCGGAACCTGGCCTACCATCTGCACCGGACATCCTGGAACCTTCCGGAACCCTCCCGGAACCTTCCAAAGCCTGGCCTGCCATCTGCACTGGACTCCCCGAAACCTTCCGGAATTTTCGGAACCTTCCGGAACCATCTGCACTGGAACTCGGAACTTTCCAGATCCCTCCGGAACCTTCTGGAACCTTTGCACCAGAACTCCCCGGAACCTTCCCGGAACCTTCCGCAACCTTGCCTGGCAAACTCCCTGCAACCTTCCAGAACCCTGCGGAACCTTCCAGAACCTGGCCTACCATCCACACCGGAACTTTTCTGGAACCTTCCGGAACTCTCCAGAACCTTGCCTGGCAACTGCACCGGAACTCCCCGGAACCTTCCGGAACCTCCGGAGCCTGAGCCTGGAAGCTGCACCGGCTCACACCGGAGCTTAACTGGGCTGAAGACCCCATAAGCTTACGCTGTTGGGGAACAACAGATCTCTGCAAACCAACAGCCACAGAGAAGAAATGAACCAAAATCTGCTGCTCCCTTTTTTCCGCGTCTGTTCTAGGGCCCTGCTGAGGTTACAAATCCGATCTGGATACATCCAGGGCTCCATCAAGCTGGCCCAGGCCCAAAAAGAAGGGGCGGTCCAACGGTCATTGATCCCGCAACTGGAAACAAAGCTGCACAATGAGAAGGTGAGGAAGTCATCTTAGACGACCCTCTGCCAATCAAACACGTCTATATGCCACCAGGTATTCCGGGTAGATCCTGTTCCCTTCAAAGATCACAAACTCCCGAAATCGGGCGACGGCTGCTTTACTGGATGTCTTACCGGCACCAAGATTGACGACCAAAGAGTGATAGGAAAAAGCAGGGGACGTTCCTGGAATCCTGGCCAATTCCCGCCGGTCCGGTGTCAAAAAAACATCCCTTCCAGTTGTTTCATCCCGAAGCCTGTCTTGGTCAAGACCAGAGATCTGCAAAGAAGCACCACAAGTGGCACGTACAACGAAACAGTAAAACATATCCTCACCAGGGTGATAGTTTCCACCTGCCCTGTAGAGACGAGAGTGAATCTCTTCTAAGCCCGGAGTCTCAAGTCCAGGATCAGGCCGAGTGTACTGATCGATCTTCTCCGGGTCTTCTGCCAGGTAGTTCCCAGCACCGAAAAGGCCTTTTAAGCTGGCGAGCTTTTCTGTGAAGCCTTGGTGGAGGATATCCAACAGATGGTCTGGGCCAGTGCCATGCAGCAGGTATCTCTCTCCCACCTCATCAAAGCGTTCACCAGGCAAGCTGCTGCTGGACTCTTCTAGGCGACTCTGCCATGAATCTGAGCCAAGCCGATTCTTCCTGATCCTTGCAGACTGCAAACTGGCATGAGTCGTTACGAAAAAACACCACTGGCACCATCTGAAATTTGACAAGGTACAAGTTGTACAGCAAATCCCCCCAACATCTGGGAAATCCAAAAAAAACTCCAAGCTAACAATCGAACCTTTCTAAAACACATAAACTTTTACTCATGAAGAAACCAAAGATCTGGCACATGTGCCGCATCACATCATTCCGCTCTGCCACATACTTGGGCCACAAGCTCTCATGTTCAAAGCGCCAAGCGCAGTGAACCAGCAGATTCGAATACTTGCGATGGTACCCTTGGATTTGCTCAAGATACGTGGAAAAAACAATCCCTCAAATGGATTCAAATGGTGCATCAACTAGACTAATGGGAAATAAAAAACATCTTCAGCAAAATCCCGAGTATCTCATGGCATCCCTTCCTTTCCCAAGCTCAAGTGGACGTTGCACGACGAACATTCTTCGAAGAGCACGTAGGTCGTCGCCAAAGACTGGATACAAGGTCCACCCTTGTTCCAAAGCAGGTAAATCTGCCCAATAGTGCGGCACTGAGGTGGGAAGCTTGTTTCTACCCACCCTTATGAGGCCAGGTTCTTCTGCACGCATTGGTGACTCTGAGGCATCTGTCCTCGGTGACTCTGGGGCATCTATCCTCTTGGAGTTGGGTGCTGGTGCTTCTGACGCACTTGGAGACAGTAGGACCTTTACCCTCTTGCAGCTGTCACTGATGGACTTCGCCCGCAGATAGATTGGAAATAAAAAAGCGGAAGCCCTCTTGGAGCCAGAGCTGGCAGCTGGTGCTTCGGACGAAGCTTCTGGTGACTGTGAGCCATCTATCCTCTTGGAGTTGGGTGCTGGTGAGGCGCTTGGTGACTTCAGGTCGTCTGGAGCTGGGCATGTCCGACGTCGTTGCCGAGCTCTCCATCGATATAACAAGACACCGCAACTCAGTACCAAAAAGAATGAGCTGACCACTGCAACCGGTACCCAGAGGATATCTCTATTGTCATTCGAGGGTTCAACGCAAGCTTCCTGATGGGCAACGAACAGAAATTCGATGTAAGAGCCAGTGCCTTGGCAAAGGGATTACAGCCGTACAAGAGGCCTAAGCCTGTACTGATTACCTGCCTGCACTGAATAACATCAGCATGCACATGCTACGACTGACAATCGTCTATCACAACTTTAAGTTTCCTGAATGCTTCCAACAATTTGTCATGGAGAAATCTGGGCCATCCAAAAGCCTTCTGCTAAAATCACGACATGCCCATTGAACATCCTTGAACTAGAAACATAAGACGTGCCACTAGTGTAGTGACTGGATGACATCTGGCATCTCCACACAGTAGGATCCTGCACAAGGCCATAGCCTTCGCAATGCTGCTGACGACAATGCCGAAAATGATCGCAGCTCTGACAACATGTGGGGTCCCCAACAATGCCGGTGCATAGGCGATAGTTTTCCAAAGGGAAGTCCATTGACGAGCATCATTTGAGCTCCAAACGATGCGGCAGCAAATGATTTCTCTGTTTCAAATTGTGAAGTGCGAAGCTTGCAGTGTCTTGGAAACAGCTTCTCCCTATGTCAAGATCAGAGACTTACATGTACTTACTGTGCTAGTACCAATAGAACCACCAGCTTTGGGCATGGCAACAACTCGCAATAGCCATGTTTTTTCTTTTTTTCTTCGGGAGGTGCCACTTTAAGCTGGTCTGTGGCAACCAATCGCAAGGGTTCCCTCAATGATTCTTTGTTTCCGACAGGGCAGTTCAAAGCTCCAAGCAGTCCGGAGTCACGCGGGCAACATTTTTCATCTGAGGGGTCTGGTCGTCTGGTCAATTGAAATCACCCAGATGTCTTGCTCAGCCCACTGTCATCATGATCGGTGGAAACCCTTAGCCCATGGTTCTTATTACCCAGAGAGCTCTTTGTTTGTCCACCTAAACACAGCGTTGGGTCAAACAATCCACCGAAACCTCACCCAAAGAATCCGCATTTCTCTGAATGGGGTCTTTAAAAGATCTTCAAAATGCAGGAGCATGGAAATTGTTAACACGCGGTAGGTCTTCATTCTTGATGTGTCACACTTGTCAAGGCCGAAACATGGCAGGTGTCCCATCAAACATGACCATCTCAACTGAGTTTTGCCAAGACAGAGAGTCCAAAAAGAATTTCTGCTGGTTGCTTCTTCCGTCTTCGCAAACTGCCGGCTAAGAAGCACAAATCATATCATGATATGTATAATATTCAGCATATCATGACCATATCTGGCAAAAGTCCATGACTATCAATCCATCGATAAACCAGAACTATATCATCATCAAGATCGATTAGATCATATCTCTGGTGAGAAGCATAACTATCAGTCCATTATCAATCCATAAGTCTTGGTCGATTATCCACAACTCGTGCGGTCCTCCACTAATCCATGACTCAACTTTAAATCGCAGAATCGAGTTCCTGTTCTCGAATCTGCGAATCTTATTCCAGACGCATCCTGATTACATCCATAGCGATTCTTACGCCACTATAATGGCTGCCATTGGCTACCTTAGCCATGGAACTTCTTGGAACTTCTTCACCCATGGAATGCATGGAATGCATCTGAAGTTCATACGCCCAGGTCGCCCAGGCAGTCGCAGCTGAGCCATGGACACACCGAGACCTTGATCCACGCAGCTCATGCGAGCATCGTCGATGGTGACCTCAGGGGACGGTCACCGACCAGGACAACAGGTGGGTTCCCAGGTGGGTCACCAGGCGGTGAAGGTGACCAAGGTGACCAAGGTGAAGGATTTTGTTGGTGAATGATGTCTAGAGTTGACGCGCGATCCATGCTGCTTCGTATTTTTTCCTCAGCGAAGCTGTTGGGTTCTTGCTTCAAGTATCGGAGACAGTTCTGTCAACCAGGATTGGGGGGTTGCCGGTGTCAACATGATTGGGTGGGTGCCGGTAAAAAAAGCGCGACATTCAATTGCTATCCGGGGTCTATGCCGGCGTAATTTTTCTGATGGTAAACGATGGTATAAAGAATTGTTAATATGCTTGGTACGTAGGGTTAACATGGGTTCGCAGTTTCTTGGGGTTGGGCGTGCAAATTTTCCGCTGTGTTCTCGCTAGCCGCTAGCCATCGGAAAAAGTCTGCAACTACTCGTGTGTGCGGTCGTATTGTCTACATTGCTGTCCCCCCAAACCAACTGACCTCAATAGGATGGCATATACGATTGATCCCTGTACTTGTCTTTGATGGTTGACTCATGTTGATTCAGGGAAAAAAATATCCCTTTTTCAAAAATTCACCATTGGTTGATTAGTTGCAGACCTTCAAATTGGCAGCCGTCCTGGCGGATTTCCTACTAGAAGTGCCTCCCTGATGGTTGCTGGGGCATTGAAGCGATCAAGGATGGCTTTGATAACCCACGGCCGTCAAACGTAAAAAATGATCCATCAAGGTTCATGTCCAATGTTGGCCAATGGTGCCGAATGATGTTCAGTGATGATTGATGATGGTTAATTAATGATGGCTATCCATTGTCAATATGGTTTGTTTATATGAGGGCATGATGCAGCGTCATAGAAGAGATGAAGGCAGCTGACACTTTTTAGCGTTGGTATGTGACTGACAGATAGGCAACTGCAACAATCATGACAGGAATAGGAGAGCGATGACCTAACAACAACAACAACAACAACAACAACAACAGAAGTTCAGAGCGTCCCGCCCCGCTGGGATGGAACATGTTGCTGGATGAGAGTCTTTGATGCCAGCAGCAGCAGCAGCAGCAGCAGCTGCTATAACTCCATGCAGCATCCCTTTCTGAGTCCACTCCCCGAGCACTGAGAGCATCTAACGGGCTCGCCAATAGACACCATCCTGGACAGGGCAACAGTCGCTAAACAGGTGGTTCGTTCAGTTCCAAGTTGGGACTTCAATCATGAAATTCTGCAGCAGTTGGCAAGGAAATTGCAGCACTTGGCAGGAGGTTTGTGCATCGCATTGGTTTCAATCATCCCAACTTTTGCTGGTATTTCCTTCCATCAGCACAATCATAGTGGGAGTCTCACCATGACAAGACGGTCATGACACAATGCCAATCCACCAAAACGCTGAGCGCTTCGGAAGCCAACGCAACAAGACCAGATCGAATGGAAAGCAATGTCGGCAGCGGATGAATTATGATCCCCGGGAGTGAAAATTATATGTCCCATCAGCCACTGAAATCAACACCGGTTCAACAACGACAATGCTACAGATTGAGTAATGAAAAAGAAGCACTTGGCGTCTAACTCACAAGTAAGGGCCGCTTTCAAAACTTTGGCGAGGGACATCGCTTCCCTGGGAAAATGATCAACTAAATCAAACCTCTGGCAGACCTGAACACAATGCGATAGATAAGATCTGGCTTCGATGTACCCCACCCTTTGGGTGGCATGTTTGGGCGAGCGCATGTGTGCTATTCCTACCCAAAATCCAGGAGTTTCACATGGAAAGATGCCGCCCTATTGGCTTGTCGAGAATTTTCTCGCCGGCAAACGGATTTGAACGCAAGCCTACTGCAAAGCATCTCAGAACGACCAAACACAAAAGTCCAAACAAAAGTTTTTGCCTGGTGGATGGTACCACGCACATGTTTACGATTTTTGTACATGTCGGTGTCTAAAGAAATCTGTACATAGCATATTCATATGTACAGTGGTAACATACAAACTCAACACCCCAACAATCTCAGTTCTCTAAGACAGCCCACCACACTGCGATGCAATTCCTCTGGGTTGCACCTGTGGTTTAGCTGTGCATCGCGCAAGGTCACAAAGAAGACTCCCTGACAGCAGCTGGCAACGGAGAGGTTGATCTTCTTCGCATGGGTTTTGTCTCAAATTCATACAGAGAAATACTCTGCATAATTGCTATTTGCAAAAAAGGTTGGAAATAAACTAACAGAGATCAATACTGATTGGAACTTGTCAAAAAACACCAACAATAGGAATGTTTCAAGCAATTAGGCAGGGCTATTTGAGATTTCCAGAGGTGATAGGCACCTACCAACCATTCAAAAACCATCATTTCAGTACGGAAACCACGAATATTTGGTGGAACACCATGTATGAACACATCCACATGGAGATCCATGGTTGTGTCAAATGCGTCCAATGGCATGGCGCGTCACAGGTTCCTGAATAGATGGTGGTTTGATGGCAACGCAACTGGAGCAGAAAAACATATGGTGGTTTCTCAGAATAGGGGACCTCAAAAAATGGTTGGTTTATTACTATAAATGACTAGTAATGGATGATTTAGGGGTACCCCTATTTTGAGAAACACCCATATAGACTATAGATGTTACCATTTTACATGTCCCTATACATAGCCCAGAGAGGTATCAATGGCTAGTAACTGACGCCTAGTTCGCTGGTTAATGGTTGACATTGGGGGATAGTAACCAACTTTGACATATCAACGTGTACATAGATATGGCTGTTTCTGAAAATACGGGACCCCCAAATCATTCAATTAAACCACCTATAGTAAAAAAACACCATGCAGCTCCTCACCTCCACCCCAGCTTCGGCATATTGCAAGCCCGTGCCAGTGATCAGACTGTCCACCTCGCGAGGGCCAGCAGTACCCCGGTGGCGCCTACCCACCACAAGAGCAACAACCCATGGTTAGTTACCCAGCTATAGCACCAACCCATGATTTAATGCTTGCTAGCTGGTTGGTTGATGTTCGGGACTCGCAAGTATTCTGAATGACATCGAATCTCGTTGTAAAATAGGTTGATCAAGCTATTCAGCTCCGGAGCCACAGCTCTATGGTAATCATCGCAGTAGTAGCTCAGGTATTTGAAATATTATGTTAGCTCTCTGCTGGTTGTAAATGAAAAGATCTTTTAAACAATATGTTCTATCCCAAAACAAATAACTATATATGAATATGACTATTTGTCTATTCAATTGTCTCTTTTGCTACCTAGTTACTTATTTCAAGTTGGTTATTTCAGAATATTCACATGGCAACAAGTCAAATTGACGTAGCTGAGACCAGCAACAGGCCTCCGAGCCAACAGGGCTCAAAGTGCATCAACGGTGTTTGTTGATGGACAAAACAAGCCATCCAGTCTGCATAGGCAGTTGCTGGTTAACTGGTTTGTCAAATGGATCCTAAATCAATGGTGCTGGATGGCATGTCCGTGAACTACAGGAGCAGTCTGCGTATTCTCCGCCAATACCTAACCACTGAATAGCGGATTTTGGAAGGTGGTTAGGTATGGATAGATGATACATTCGATTGGGTAAGGGAAAATACCAATATCTATTTGATTTTGGAAGGCCAATTAAGCACCACAATGCACCACACAATTCAACATTGCTAGGCGCAATTTGATGTGAGGAAGTGTCTAAACTGATTGCGACAAACGTCCTTCTTTGGTCCTTGTACTTAGTGAACATCAACAGGCTCTGATGTGGAACCAGGAAGTGATGTTCTTGAACGTTGGTTGGTTGCTAATGTTGGTCCGTCCCAATTGCGTGCACAACGGTGCGACAGAAAAACTCTACATCAATCCGAAAATGTCCTCTTATAACCCTTCAGACACATATGAGCAGCAGGGTCAAAAAATCCGACAAAACATTCATAGTGCTAAATCAACACTCCACAAATACCAACCAATCAACTCAAACATATGATATTCATGATCAAACAGTTGGATGGAGAATCATCACCATCTATAACCATTGGGATGACATTGTCCTGAAGTCACCAACTGCCGCGGAAGCTAAGGCCTTGACTGCACTGGTGGGTCCCGGCATCACTGTGGTGGTGAATGGAGATCCGACGATGTCTTTGCCTGGGTCCAAAGTTGCTTCGACCAATTTCAAACGGGATTTCCAAGGAGAGCTGAGGGGAAACCTGCCTGGTTTGATGCCCCTTCAGTCAATTTCAAGGCTTCTGGTGCTTGAGAGAAGGTTTTCCATCATGCGTAATGATGATAATCGCCAACAAAATGTCTGCTCATCCTGGCATCCAATCTCCAGGTCATCACTGCCACAGCAAGCATCCTCCCAACTGTGGCAGCACCCGATTACAGCAGTGTTTGGGCACATTTTTTTACCATCGCTTTGGATGTGGGCGGAAAGTCGATGTTGGCGGAAAGTCTTTGTTTCTGCCAGCATTTTTGAACGCATGCCTGATTGCACACGCAAGTTTCAACGATTCACCGGTGAGTGGTGCATCGTCGAATCATGTTACATTTTTAGTTTCCATAATTACATCTTCCCTTTCAATGCCTTTGATCGTATCAAGATGATTTTGTATTGCGGAGCCTGTTTTCACAAGGTTGCTAAGGCACCGGTCGTGGAAAATATCATTGGAACCACCTGATTATTGACCGAACTTTGATCCGAATGGGAACCGGCGCCTTTGGCACGGCTCCAAACCAGGTGACCACCAGGTGACGACCAGGTGATCATCATGAAGCCCCCCGGCTGGAAGATCGCACGAGCACCGGCCGTGCGGAGCTGGGGCCGCTGAAGGTGTTGAGCAGTTCGGAATCCAAGTCGTTCCTGGGCGACGATCCGATGCTGGGATCCAAATGATCCAAGGGGTGCCATCTTGGGGTCGCATGCTGGGATCCGAAACCAACAACCAGACAAACCAACTTAGGATCGACCAAACACACTCGTAGACCAAAGGACTGTCAACGTTTCTTTTTGAATGCACTTCCCCCATCCGAACGTTTGGTTGTTCTGCCACGTCAACACGAGGTAATTTCATGGTATGGAAAACATCAATTGTCCATCTGAATGAAACCTACTACTTCACGACAAAAACCCCGCATTCAGGAATCTTCCTCACAAACATCAATATTGAACTGATCCCTGAATTTTCTCCCCCAAGAAAAATTCCATCTTACACCCAGGTTTCTCAGTGCAAACACTAGATTCAAGGAAACAATTGAAACGATGAACTTTCTACATCATGCCTGCTTACTTCCTTGAGTTTTCAATCTTTTATTGAAACAGTAACCCCTTCCCAAGAAACTTCAACTGCCACCCCCTAAAAAAGGATGCTGTCCCTTTCTGGGAGCTCGGACATAAAAGGAGGATAAATCATGCTCAAAGAACCTTCGCCATCAACAAGAACTGTGACATCGATCGCCTCACACCACCCGTCGTCATCCAAGAAGCTGTTCCTCCCAGTAGATGCCATTGGGTGCCTCAGCCTTCAGCAACATCTCAGGCTTTCTCTTGCCTGGCACAGATCCAAAAATCACTGAGCACAAGGCCCGCTCCAGCGGCGTAGTAAGTGCTGGCATCAATGATTTGGATCTGACCCGTGGCCCTAAAATGGATCAAACTGAGTATAGCTTCAGTTACAGCACTCAAGAATTTGACGGTTTCATATCCTTTCCCTGTTGCACAAATGGCCATGTATGGGCTGTTCACCACCCAAGAAAAGTGGCTGGTAATGTGTCGACAAGATCAGAGAGGAGCTGTTGCTCCAGTTTTTGCTACAAAAATGTGTGCAGAGCCAACCAGCTGTGTGGTTGATTCGATCTCCCGAAATAGACAAATACAAAAACTCGCCAACTACTGCTTACTGAAATCTGCGAACCGTTTTGTGGGCCCAATCTGCTATTCCAGAACTCTCCCACCTTTCAAATGGTTGGTTGATTATTGGTCATTATCCACGTTTAAGTATGTCGAGCCACGAATTGGAGACTGACTAACCATTCATGAACGGTTGCTTTTTGCATCCATTGAAATCAACTAATCTGTAATTGATAGATAGAAACAGTGGGTTAATCATTGCTCAGCCACTCTTAGCCATGCTTAGCCATCGTGTATCAATCATCATTATCACCTAATCCCTGTTAACCCTTCAGTCGTCATTCTTACATACTCGTTAAGCACAATCTGCATCATCATATCAACCATCCACCAGCTGCTTGACCATCGCCACATTTACGAAGCACCAATTGACCACCAAATAATCACTCTTAACAATCATCAAGCAGCCATTCTCTATCACCATCTATCATTGATAAAAAGTAAACTCATACTAATCATTGGTCACGGCCATTCAAATCTGTGAGCGTCATGAATCACCATTTATCTGTTGTTAATCATGACGAATCAGTGTCCATTCATGAATCAATCACTAATCACCACAATCATGGACTAATCCTCATTTATCAGAACTATTACTCATCATTAATCATCATTGATCACTATGTCTCATCATTAATCACGATTACTCGCCATTCATTGCCATTAATTACTCATCAGTGATCACTATTACTCCTAATTTACCACTGTTAGTTTTAATAAATTGTCACCATTGACCTGTTAATCATTTCATCATTGAACCGCCATGAATCATGAATCAGTATTTATTAAGCATTGTATAGATCAATATCATGAATTTCACAGTTCAATCACTATCAATATACCATGAATCGCTCCACAAACCACGTCAATCGCTCCATTGGTTCGAATCCTTCTGGTAGCTCCTGGCCACGTCCGATCCCGTCCGATCCCCAGGCCTGGAAGAAGCGGCAGGTTGCGGTAGCAGCCGTACAGACTTGTGAAGCTTAGGGCCTGGCGATGCAGCGAGGACGTGGATTCACGGGTCTTGAAAACAGTGGTGTTCGGTGGTTGATGAGGATGACTTATGGTGATTTATGATGATTATATAATCAATGATGATTAATGGTGGTCTATGGGGGTTCGTATATAGTGGTTAATCAGCTGATCAATCGGTTGACTTGTGGTGAGTACTGTTTGGCAAACTAATCTGAAAGCCGCAAAATGTCATTTGAAATTGGTTGGTACCGAGTGGATTTGCCACGTCCAGGTTAGTTTACCACTGGAGAACTGTGAATTAGTGCTGGATGGATGGATGCAATTGTTGGTGGTTCATGAGCCGGTTAATCCATGGTCCCAGTAGTGCCAACCATGAGTTGATTCTCCATTAGCGGTTGATACTTGATAATCAGTGCTTGATCAATGGATCATCAATGGATAATTGGTGGTCACTTGCTGGACAAATAGTGGCTGAGGAGGCATAATTGATGGTTCATTAGCTGCTGATGAATGGTCATATGAAGTTATGAGTTGACGACTGTCTGTTGGTGATCAATCTTGTCAACCTCGCACTAGCGATTGCGGATGATGCAGCCCTTCATGATCATCCTTGACCAGTATCAATATCAATGATTGCACATCATTACTACAGCTTACTAATCCTCATTAACCTTCATTGACCATTTTCAACCCTGATTTACCAGTATCAACCCCAATAAACCATTGATCAGTACACATGCCATGTCCCAACACCTTTCACTACAATTCACTACACCAGCGAGGGAGCGTAGAACTTCACACTGAACCAAAATCCTGGCCACAACTGGAATGGTTGAAGCAAAGCCGGAACCACAAAAGGATCATTAAGCGACTTAGGCACAGAGGTGGAGGAACGCGGTGCGCCCTTCGTTCGCTGGGGTGCATCGATTAACACGTGCACAATCACTATTAACCACTACTGACCCCACTACTTACAGCTACTTACTCACCACTACCAAACATTGCTCTCTGAACCAACCATTGAACCATTTACCAACCATCCAACCATCCAACCACCATCCCAAATGCCTGAAAGACACAGAACATCAGCACTTGGTCCCTCAGCTTTGGCTGCCACTGCGAGAAGACCTCGACAGCCAACGAGTGTTCGCTTGAGTCGGGTGCAACTTGTTGATCCAATTCCAAAGGTGTTCGTTGGTTGTTGGTGCTTGGGAATTGCTGCTTGTTGGTTGGCACTTGTTGGTTGCTGCTCGTTCGTTGCTGCTTGTTGGTTGGTGGTTGTTGGTTGCTTGTTGTTGGTGCTTGGTTGCTGGTTGCTGGTGCTTCGTGATTGTTCCCCAATATCAACGAGAATGATTAGCCTAGTGCTGATTAAACAGTTGTGGACATGTAGTGCCCATATGTGCCCATCATGATTGCTCTTATTGTTTAAGGCCCCTGGATATCCATTGATAGCAAGTTTAAAAATCAATGTTGAGCCCCAATTGATGGTTTCTAGTGTTGCTGTTCATGAGTCCATGTAGTCTTCTCACAAGAATCCAGCACGTCAACAAAACGAGTGATATTCTAACTGGTGTCACAGGAGCTATCTCCGAAAACAAAAAATGACTCCAAGGACAAGTGGCATGACAACAAGTATCATCATATATCATCACCTCATTAAAAATCTCAGAAACTGATTGCACGGCTGCTCCTCCCAAAGCTTTGCACCAAGACGCCATGTAGTAAAGAAATGCCACAGACAGTGCACCAGACGGCAACGACGTCGCCTTCTCCTCTGGGTTTTTGGGGTCCATGGCCTCATGGTGTTACCCCACCACCCATCATGTGCGTCCACCACATCCAATACGGAAACCACCAACTTTGGGGTTTCTGTTGATGACATTGGAAAGTGCCCCTTTGAAAGCATCCAATTCCATGAGCCAAACTGAGCCTGTCAGGTCGTTCGACTTCGTATACTTCGTTCTTGAAGATTGTCATCATTGAGAGCCTGTCGTCAACTTCCATTTGCTTCGAACCCTCCTGGTAGCTCCCTGGCCTCGCTTCCATTGCCCTTCAAAGGGCTAGCACTGGGTACCCTGGCTCCTGGCCTTGCTCCCTTGCAACCAACTGGGCACCAAACGAAGCTTCTCCCTCTCACACCGCGACGATCGCATCCCGTCCTGGTTGCCGCCAGCCACATTCACCTTAGCAGTAGTAACAGCTGCTGGTTCTGCTTATTAATCACCATTAATGGTGGTGATATACAACTAGTGGTTAAGTAGCCCACTAATGGTTCATTCAGTTGGCTGCATATTTAGTCGTATAACTAACTATAATCATATTGACATGATTTGCTTGCTATATCACTGCAAGTTGGTGATATTTTCCATGTGTAACTTGTTTGTTGGTAACTGCTGAACCATCGTGGCCAGTTGTCCAACACATGGGCAGTCAATGGGTGTGTACGAGGGTTCTCAAAATAGGGGTGCCCTTAGTAATAAATCATCCACGTTTGGGGTTGCTAAGGATTCTTGGCCCCTAATGCTTTTTAGCCAGGATCAATAGATATGTGTGCGAAATTATGAATTTTGGCCAATACAATAACCAATACTCGCTCATGATGACTCATGATCGCAATGAATGGCCAATATAGTGGTTGATAATGCTTGGTACACCACGCACTTCTTCCCGAACACACAGGCAGTAAGTTGTCTCAGCAATACTTTGCTGCAGTTTTTGGAGATGTTTGCCCCAAATGTCAGACAGCAAACGATACGGTATGGTCCAAACTAAAGTGTTGACATGATGATTGCCCCCTCCCCCTCGGGCCCGCAAGAAAAACTCAAACTCAAGAATGATGCGTCAAATCTCCAAACATAGAGCGAAGGAGTTTGATTCGAACAATCTGTACGAATGAGCATAGGACCGAAAACCCATCAAAATATGAGCCTGCATTGAGCATCACAACAGACCTACGCATGCTTGTTAGTCATTGGCATGCCAAACTGCGCATCCGAGTCCGCATCCGAGTCAGCGTATGTTTGTCCGGCACCAAAATACCAAACCAGCAACCCCCAACCCTTGACATGCCGCATGCCTCCAATGACCATATCTTGCGTTGGCGAAACGAGTACCAATTTGGGCGGCACTCATACAATTCAGTACATGAAGCATTGTCCTGCCATGAAATTGTTGTAATTCATCGCACAACCTCCATTTCGGAGATAAGTTCCCCTAAAATCCGCAGATTAGTGACGATTCGTTCCTGGTAGAGCACCGGATGCGGGAAGTCCATCAGCTCATCCGACTTAGGTGCTATGATAGTACGTCCATATTAAGACACCACTCCTGGTTTAGCAAAACAAATGGGGTGATTTACCATCGAGACTCTAGGGGGGTTGCTAACATGCCTGAAATCATCGCCTGCTGTTAATCATTCATCATTAGTTCTTCATCATCATCAACCTAACCTCTTGCTGCCCGACCATAGACAAACCATTGAATGGCCACTAATTAACCATTATTAGTAGCAACCAAATGGGTGTTTCTCAAAATGCGGCTACCCCCAGTTATCAAATATAATCCTGTAGTAACCATTTCTAATAGTAAACCAGCCATAACTTTGGGGGCTCCCACTGTCTTGACAAGCACTCATATGGTGACCAATGCTTGCTAAGGATTCTTGGCCAAAAATGATTCTTATTCTTAGCCACTATCAATAGTTGTATTATATTAAGCTATTTGTGTGCAATGACGAATAGTGGCCAATAACTATAAACCAATACTGGCCAAATGTAACCATTCAGTCAACCATTATTAATGAATGGCCAAACTTCACCATCAATAACAACCCATCTCATCAGGATCATCATCCTATCCTCGTCCAAGGCACGTGGATCAGCTCGATCTCCTTCCGCTCCGCGCAGTCCGATCTCATCAGCGCTGGGGGAATGGCACCGTTGGTGCGGCTGCCCGCGGTGCCTGCGAAGGCTTGGAGGCTGCGCGCCAGGACCTCAGAGGAGTCTCTCCAACCGGAGAGCAACATGGAGAGAATCCATGGCAGGCCATGGGAGTCCTTTTCACCCTCAGAGTCTGCAGGAGAATCAGTTGCATCTGCCTGATGGCCATCAGGGGGCTTGGTCAAATCTCATCAATAGCTATAGGCCGGTTGATGCCAAGAACCAATTCCGGGTCCTTCCAGGCCCCCACTTTCTCTGGCTGAGAGACGATGAGTGGATAGAAGTAGCCAGGGCCAGCCGTCACTGCAGCAAGCTGAATAAATTCCGCCAGCCTTCCGATGGTTCCGGAGATGTAGTACCACTTGGTGTCGCTGTAGTCAAAGCTCTGAGCGATGATTGGTAGACCTGTCTCTAGGTGGAACAGGTAGGGTCGAAGTTTCCAAATGAGTTGCTGTTCTTTACCATGAAAATAGTGGCGACGGAATAAAGTGGCTGTGGATCAAAGCCCAATACTCCAGGGGTTAACTATTTGTGTGAAGCTGTTGGCAGGTTCAATCTTTTGGTGTGTGTGTGTGTGTCATATCTGCGTGCTTGCAGCATAGCTACGCGTGTTGAATCAGGCACATGCTTCTCAGACTTGTTGGTCCAGGTTTTCCAGGGTCAACACCTTTCTAAGCGCTTGGTTGAGGACAAGATTGCACCTGAACCGAAATCACCTTTTTCAAAGGGTTTTTTGACCCCTGATTTGACATGCAAAAAACAACATCAACCAACTCCAGCCTCCTTCAATCAACATGAACACTTCTACACCTTTGTCAGTCGCACAGCCGCTGCACAGCCTGCCACAAGACCAACCACGCAATCAATGGTCGCCATGAAGATGTCGGTGAGGACAGCGGTAAAAGGCGAGCTTTTCACATTGCCCACTCCATAGACGTTGCCCCAGAATAACATGCTGGTCACCTTGGATTCTCCACTGGGTGATACACCAGTACTGGTTACCCCCTGGTAACATGGCGATGGATTTCACCTGCTTTATAAGCGAACCTGGGAAACAATTTGTTTATGGTGGATTTTCCGTTGCCAAGTTAAATTACCACAGGGCATCACAACCATCGGATGTATCCACTAGATTCTGATTGTTAGATGATAGATCCAGCTGTGAATAAACCACTAATGCGCTGATGTTCCTATGGGTGACTTCACCATCAAGCTACTGGTCTCTGGAACAGCTGGATCTTTGATGTTTCAATTTGTTGATGTCACCCGTCGCTCCACCTCGGTGAGAAGTGATGATCCTCAATTTTGGCGTCCGTGGGACTGAATGTCTCAACACCTGCCGTCTGTTCATCACGTTGTCACCCATCTGGACATATTCCAAAAAGAAACGGACGCAAAGCCATGAGCCAAAACTTCATCCCACCTCCTCAGCCCTTGGTTGCAATGTATTCCCAAAATAGGTCATAGGAAAAAACAATGAAACCTGATAGAATACAAAAAACACCCAGCAACAGCATTTTACATATGAATCTTCAAACTTTACGTGTTTACAATTGGTGGTGCGATCATGTAAACCAATCGTTTGGGGACACCACGGCGGCTGTGGACTCCAAATGGCAGGGCCATGCGCCAAGGCACAATCTGCTTTGGATATCCAATGACCACACCGAGCAAAGCCCAGGCTCTGTAGTGGGCGTATGAATCCACAACCTCAGAAGCCGCAGTTAGCCATAGAGCCCAAGCACTTAGCAACACTAAGCCCCAATCCTTCTTGAAACTCCCCACCTACAAAATCGTCGGGAATGGATACAGTTTAGGGGGCAACCAACAGGGATCTTGTCATTGTGGCTGATCCCAGGAGTCTGGCAAGCGTCACTTGCTATCATGGCCACACATTTAGCCATCATCCCTAGTCGGAAAGATGGGGAGGAGGAGGACAATGAGCCAGGTGACCGTGTTGGGATAGCCCTTGGGCAGAAACATCTCGCGCAGGAGATGCCGTACCCCTTTTTGCGCTTGTGCCTTGTCCTGAGCCAGTGGATCAAGCGGGGGTAATGGTGGGCTAATGAAGAGCGAATGACGTGTTCAGAACTTCATAAGTACTTGATACTGGGTTCATCATGGTGGACCCACAGTACACATCAAATCCATCAACCATTCAAACTGGTGATTGGTTCACAATGGTTTTGATGATGGTTAGACATGGTGAATTGCTGATTGGATGGAAGTGTTCATGACAGCCTATGACAGATGAGGAACAACAGCAACTTGAACACCCCTGGTGTTCGGTTCTCAGGAGAGCATTACATGACCCACAAAATCATCGTTGACTACCAACAGAGCTAAGAAAACAGCCTGACACCTCTCTGCATCGGAGATCGGAGACGCGGTGTGCTAATTTGATCATATGTTTTGCCGACCAACAACTCTCCCAAAACACCAACAAACGCTAGCTCCATGGAGCACCTATGTTATGCATGAAAGAAGGTGGTGTACCAACTTGCCAACCAAATCTAAGCAAAAAAAATTGCCAACATATACCAACCATACAAATCGATGAAAACACTGGTTCATCAGCTTAGTCTCAGAACTATCAGCAACCACTGTAGATTCATCCATCTCAAGCGCTTCGGGAAGGCAGCCAGCGGAGTTGCCCACAGCGGCCTCGTTCACCGCCGGACTGCTGGACTGCTGGATGTCCAGCTGTTTCACCGCCTGGATGTTTCCCAGCCTGGGCAGCAAGGAGACTTCGAGGGCGGTACACCTCTGGTGATAGTAACAACATGTAACAACTATCAACAACTTCTGTCGTTCCGAAACCTGGAAAGGCTTCAAGATCAAAGGTTGAAACACAACAAGGTGGCATCTCCACTTATTGCACCATACTGCCTAGGTTTTGAGATTTCTAGCTGAACAATGGAAGCTACCCAACAGCCAGTGGTCCCATGGTTCTCCCCATAGCGCCAATGGGATCTGAGCCGCAAGTGCACCACCGTCAACACCAAGAACCACTGCAAGCTGCTTTGCAGCGACGCTGCTTCTGCCTGAGCCATGACTCACCCTTGGGTAGTCAGCTGGTCGGGGGTTACTAACCCAGACTGGAACCCATTATTCCTATAGTTTCTACTATCTACCCGCCTATGGTTTCTACTAACCCTTGGGAATGAAAAAATGCAATTGATGTTTTACCACCAAATCTGCAGAATTCCCTGGCCAAACATGACAGAGAAGGGCAGGAAGTCAGTGAAGCTCAACTCAACAAGAAGAGTCACAGAGACCGAAACAGTATCAGCAAAATCAGCATAAATGGCATGGAATTGCCTTCAATTTTGGACTCATATTTAGCAGCTAGAAGTCCCACGGCCTCAAAAATGTGCATGGAACTTCCGCCCCAACGAGGGAGTAGGCAACAGTTCCGCCTAAAAGTTCGTTAAGTTTGTTGGATTCCATCGGCGTCCTCATGACCATAGGCGATGGCACAGGTGCGCGGCGCTATCAATTCCAAACACACCCACGGTTCACCATCAAAAGCGAAAACTGTTGGATAGCAACCTGAATTCATAGCCTGTTTCTTCTGATTTGTAGCGTGACTCTTGGCAACCCACTCTCTGAAGATCTGTCAGATCAATTGGGAAGCGCCTTCCCATTCCCGACCTTGGCACCAGAGCCAATTCCAATAAAGCCGAAAAGGAGCACCACACCAACCATGAGACCAACAATTTTTCCAGCTTTGTCCTGGGCAAACAGACAACAACGTCGACCCCACCGTGATTGGCTACATCCCCACATTTTTGATCCACATGGCGTGGGCATTTGGCAGTTGTGGGCAAGTGTGGGCAGTTCTTGGCATTTCCTTGTGTTCAAAGTTGGGGTTGCATCCCAACTACTTGAATCCCAAGTCAAAATGTGTGAAAAAATGTTGGAAACAGATTATCCGTTCATCTTGTCGGGTTCATCTGATGAAGGACTGACCAACTATCACTTGTTCAAGATGCGAACAGATCTTGATCTTGGTGTGGCGGGGAGGTTGGTGATCTGATTTACAAAATCCTCTTCGATAAATTAGTGAAACTAGCCGTATGCCAATCATGGTCAAGCCATTTCAAAGCTTAAAATAGAGTGGCCATGCCACACCCATGAAGAAGATTTTTCAGCTTGCATTTGCGCACCAATGTGGGTCACTCTTGACGCGACAAGGCCGCCCTCTGCATTCGACTGTAGACAAACAAGCGAATTATAACCATATATAATATATACATGTACTTATTTACATAGAGATAGAAATACATATACTTATGTGATGTACACATTGTCTGAGTTCAAGGTCTGTGTAACAAGGCCTTGGTAATGTCGGTCGATGTTTGGCACCTACGAGAATGTGGTGCGATTGTCCGGTGAGATGTTGCGACGAGATGACCCGGTGGTACGATGTTACTGTGCGACAATGGGACTCTGCGATGGTGCGACGGTATGGTTCAATTGCGCAGTGGAATTCTGTGCAATGATGCAAGAAGATGCAAGGATATGGTGCAATTAAGGATTGAATGCAAGGATTATGCGGGATGTAGCAATTTTGCTTCGGCCAGGCTTGTGTTTTGCGGCCGCCCTGCCTCCCCTCTGCAGAACACTTTGCATCAATGAGATCAAGGTGATGAGCACGCGTTCCTTACATAGGCCTCGAACCCTGAATAAACGATCAAGATAACCATGATGAGCGACATACGATTAATTCCATTTTCAGGATTCCACACTACAGGCAGTTGCCAGCAAGCAAAAAAGAATCACAACCTAGAAGGGTACCACCACTCACCATCATGCGCCAAACATGTATGCCCACAGCACAAGCGAATGGCCATTCAAAGCCGGAAACCTCCCCGAAAAGAGAAGCTGAGTTTCTTTCTTGCCATTTGAATGCGGCCATATTTAGAATTTGTCGGGGGATGGTGAAAAGGACGGCTGAAGGTGGGTGCAGGTCTACATGTATAAATGGCTTCTTTCGCGCAACACAATTTTCATAGACTAAACCAAGGACCACCAAGACAAACAGCAAACCACCAACAGCACGACCAAACACCAACCAAAACGATGCAGACTGTTGCATAGACAGCCTGATGTCAGTACGACCGTCCCAACATCACAGGTTCCATGTCACAGGTCCTGATTGCTCTCCTTCAGAGAGATATCTCCAAAGTCAGGCGAAGCACCTGCGATGCGTGAACAAATAAGTGCACACAAGATGTGTTGGTGACAAAGGTTAGTGAATGTTAATGTGTGGACGAACTCATGGAAAACCCACATGAAAATCACGGAAAATTGACAAAAAAAAATCATGTCGGAGCCTGGCCATTAAAGCTGTGATTTTCCAGCAACCGGAACTCGTGGAAGCAGTCCACGGGTTGATGACCGTCCCACAACAATGGCTGATCACTGCCCCAAATTGGATGGTCACCAATGAAAATGCGCAGCCAATACTAGCTCCTTGTGTTTGTTGGCTGATGCGCTTTGGATCCTGAACCTACCAGGTCTGACTTTCAAAGCAGAAGAATCAAGGTGGGGAACAAAAATGAAATGAATGGAATGAATCGTGGTGCCCCAAAAACCTTCCAAATCCTGTAGACTTGATTGTACAACCAGCAATCTTTTGTTTGAAACGTTGGCTTCAAACACCCAAAGAACATTTCCCAACCAATCATGGCACGGCTGTGGAACAGCCCGAAGATACCAACATATCGATCCCAAACCTTCCCGTCATAATTTGAAATCTGAGAAGATGACTGGCAACAGCTGCAAAATGTCTTGGTGTAGTTGCAAAAGAAGAGCTCCACATGTACCCCAACATGGTATAACTATCTATCCATATGTACATATCCTATCTATCCTACCCATATACCCCAAGAGATGGATAGGACACATGGTATCCTGTCCACGGTGTATGTTACTCAACCGGCGTCCATGCCTCAAACACCAGGCCCTGGCCGGGCCCTGGCCGCGCCTGGTGGAAGTGTGCCCCCCTTGGCGAAGTGCTGCAGAATCACTGAGCGAACGGCGCCAGACATGGTTCCGGCCACCAGGCACAGCGCCTTGGCGGCAGATTTTTGGCACAACTATGCATGTAAAACACATGTAGAAAATATAGAGATATACAGTATACATATGATTATTTATGATTATTTATGATTATTTATGATTATTTGTTTATATATGTATGTCTTGGCATATGACTATCGAAAAGCATATATTATGTCTGGTCTGGTGCATTGCGCACTGTGTTTGCTTGCCTTGCAAAACAAAACTCTTGAATTAACATGTGGTCACTCCTGCATATTCCGATTGGTTATACAAGATTTCACAAAGTTATTTTCATAAACTTCTTTCTCGCTGTACCTCTCAAAATGCTCTTTCTCAAGTAGAATTATCTTTTGAGTGATCGGTCTCAAACCCAACAAGCCTCTGCCAAGATTCTCCAATCTCACTACAACAAGTCAGTTTTCTACCTGGGTCATGATGATATATTCATTCCCCGACTGACATGTATGATGATCTCAACCGCACACTCCGTCCTGCATAACCTGACAATTCTTTACAAACATCAGACAATGACGAATGAAAACCACAGCAACCACAACAACCACAACCACCACCACCACCACCACAACCCCAACCCCAACCCCAACAACAACCACAACGACAACCACAACCTGTTGACAGCTTTCCAACCCGGTCCCCCGACCGTTGACCAAGACGCAGGGCCCAGGTACAGGAAGGAAATGATCTGCGTAAAGATCGCAGCCAAAATCTCAACGAAGTGCCCCACTGCATTGATCACCTGAAGCTGACGGTGATACTGGTCACATACGGTGGTTTTCAAGCCATAAGGGTACCCCTATTAGCCATTTATAGTCATAAATCAGCCATTTTGGGGGGTCCACTATTTTGGAAAACCACCACATCAACAGGCCGGTGACTACAATCATGATTGACCAGTGCTTAAACCATATTGATATCCACTGGTTGGTACTGGTATTGTTGATTATCCACCTATCAACAAGCATATTAACAGTGTTGACTGACAAAGTGATATGTAATTGCTGGTGATTGGTCATGGTTGGTTTGCAATGTGATATTGACGTAATTTTGGGGACCCCAAAAATCAGTGGTTTATTGCTATGAATGGATATGGTAGAGGATGACTTGAGGGATCCCTATTTGAGGGATCCCTATTAGAGGGATCCCTACTTTGAGAAACACACATATCAACAGGCCAGTGACTTAATGATCATTACCCACTTACTAACAAGCATATAAACTTGATAGGAAAATAATATCCACTGGTTAATAGGATATGAACCAGTGGTTAACCAATATGAATAAGATCCACTGGTTGGTATCGATATTTCATTATTATTGGTATCAACAATACACTACCTAACCACCTACAATTATAGTGACTTAACAATAGTGCTCAAGAAATAGCAAGCACATGTCTAAGGATATCAATTAGGGCAATCAAGAGCCAACCAGTGGAAATGCCAGTGCCGGTAACCCGGTTGCTTGATCTTGGCTCCGGCTGACAGCCCCAGGTTTTCCAAACAGCCCGAGCTCTGCCGCTGCCAGCCCCAACTGTGTCCACCTCTGCGGACATGCGGAAGATTCTCGGCAAGGCGCCTTGCAGGGATCGAGTTAGCTCCGGCATCAACCAACCAACCAACCGAGGTGTGAAATCTGGCTCATTGTTTGTGATATCCTGCTATCACTGCTGGAGATTCCCACCATTCATTCACCTACCTGCTTTTCGTAGCTAGAGATGGTTTCAGCTGGCTGGACATAACCTTACGATCATCCGGACCTTCACCTGAAACTTGGTTTGAACACATATTCTATTCTGGCAGAATCATGTGATATGCACCAACTTCAACGCCAAAAAAGTGCATGTACACACGGCGTAACATTATATGACATGACATGACTTCACATGAGATTACATTCCATACATCACATGTCTATATTGACAATGTTTGTGCACAATTAACAATCATAAATCTATCCATAAAGACATGAATATTTGCATATGCTGCAAAACAATCATCCCCTATCTGGTTGGTGGCCAAAACCTATCCCACAGAATATTCATCAATCAAATACCCCAACTAAAGAAAATATGTAAAACCACCAACTAGTTTGTTGACAACCAGGTTGTTCATCCTGGCAGCACATTATTATCATTCACTGAGCCTGGAATATTAATTTTTGCCATGATTAACACATATCAATCATCCATATGCATATTCTGCATAATATTGATGGGCAAATGCTAGTTGAATGATGCTCACATCATGTTTGAATGATGCCTAATGATGCATAGTGATGGTTGACTATGCATATTAGCTAACATGCATCTTTTATGATGCTCATACTTTTTGTACTTAAAAGATGGCTGATGACGGTAAATGATGCATATGATGATATATTCATGATGATGTGAATAAATGTTCTAGGTACATACATCTATATATACACAATATAATATACACATATGATGGTTTCTCAAAATAGGGGTACCCCCAAATCATCCATTACTAGTCATTTAGAGTAATGAACCAACCATTTGGGGGGTCCCCTACTATTAACCATTGTTTACCTTATTGTTGTTGGTCATTATCCACTATTATTGGTTGGTTAATATTGACCCATAGCCATATCTTTCTCCGTCTGCATATCTGCATCAGCTTCAAGCCCCTCACCGTGATCCCTTCCCAGGCACGGTAGAGGTCCGTGAACTGCGGCGTGGCCACCTGGTGCCGAGCCCGAACACCTGGGGTCATCGCCAAGGTGGGTAGCCATCCATGGGCCATCCATAACCGTGGTGATTTCTGAGATGAACCAGCGATTAATCATCAATTCACCATGATCAACTAGTGGTCAATCATGGCTAACAATTTCTAATTTTCAACTAAGCATCAAGTAGCCATCAATTGGTGATTGATGATGATTAACGATGCTGCTTTGCCATCATCATCGTTAACCACAATCAATTGACCATCGATTGACAATGATCAACCAGCATCATTATATAACCATCATCATTAAAAATCATTCACTGTCATTGACCATCAATTAACCATGAATCACCATCAATCACCATTATGAATCATCATTAAACATCAGTGAACCATGAGTGACAACCAATTAAACATTCATGCACCATTGACTTAGCAAAAATTGGCCATTCACTTGAAATGAACCAACCATGAACAAACCATCAATTCACTGGTGGCTTCTCAATAAGTTGGGGTGGCCCCAGTTCTCATCCAAGTCAATAACCATTTACAGTAATAAATCATCCATTTGCGGGCTTCCCTATGACAAAAAAACACCCTTAATCATTGTTACCCTCATCATTTTTAGCATCTTGGACTGAGATTCCTCCCCATTGATTGTAGTACCTTTGGTTTATCGTATACGTTCGTTTTGGTGGGCCTTGAAATGCTTTATCATAGGAGCGGGGATAATGACCAACAATAAGGCGTGCGATGAATGGTTCATCATGGTTATGAATGTGGTTAATGATGCTGATTAATAACCGCAATCCATGTGGATCTCCACTGGTGGCTCATGAAGGTTCAGAACTTCCGGAAATGGAAATGATGGTCAATAAACATGGTCAATGATTGTAGTAAATAGACATGACTAACCAATTTGTTCCATGATGATACGGCATGATGATAAGTTTCCCAGAAGGGGTTGATCAGACCGCAGGATCTTCCCATCAATCGAACAAAGTAATATATTATATTGTATGTAATATACTTATATTACAGGGGCATGTATTCATATATCAATATTGTAACAAGTCCACCCGCTTTGGGGTGACCTTTTAGGCTGAGGATGGCCGTGAAGGATCAGCTGTTGGTGAAGGATTCTCAGTACTGACAACAAGAATCAACAACCCAGAATCAACAACAGCCAAAAATCACCAACCAACAATAAAATGAAATTAAAGAATATATGAATATGAAAGCAAAGAAGATAAAGAAGTGACCAAACAATCAACCAATCATGATTGATCCATGAACTTCCCGTAGCCTCGGTCATCCGCAACCATTGGAGTCGTGGTTGGGCCGAGCTGCCAGCATACCAATGACGGTGGCAATGAGTCCTGGCGTTGGTGCACCTGTGTGGTCAACATCCACCTTGGGGAATCTGTGGATGCCTTGTGAGGATTTGTTCAGAAAGAAAGTACGAAATTCTAATGTACCCTTGAAAATTCTTTCCCGTGGAATTTGGAGCCGAACTCTTGCTTGTCGGCTGTTCATGGTGTTTCCATTGAAAACAAAACCGATGATTTTGGGCGGCAAGTGAGTCAACCCTCGTCAATGGTTTTCCATGGGGGACCCGTAGCCATTCGCAGATCCCTTTGCACCGAGTTGGAACCAGTGGGGAGAACCGGAGACCAACGGGGACCAACGGGGACTGCCCAGCAGAGATCCACTGTCCTCTTCCCATTTCCAATGCGGTCGCTTGCGCAGGGGTTCGGTCGGGATTTCCCACGCCGTGAAATTTCATGACCGCCTGCCGGCTGTCCCACCAAGGCAATCACAGTGGTCAAATGTTTCAGGGAGATCTTCATAGCATGGGATCCATCATATTTGATCATTGATGACCAGGTTATTAAGCCTGGCAGCTCCTCCTCCTCCTCCTCCTCCTCCTCCTCCTGCTCATCATCATCAACCACTCAGCCTACAATGTTAAGCACTACCCGTTGTGATCACTCAACGGTAACACCCAATGGCAGTGATACTTCTGGCAGTTTGTCATCCTAAACCATATTGAATCAGCATTGGAAGGTTACCCCCTAACCGTAACCCATAACAAACCACTGGAAAGGCCTCATAGCAAGCTCAACAGCCACAGGAGCCACCCCACTTCGCGTTCGCTCCTGCTTGCTAATGACCTGAGATGCTTCCCCACTTGGCCCTTTTTTGGGGCTGTTTCAGCCAGGGGGATACTCACAGGTGGTCTCCCTATCAAAAACGAACGAACTTTCGGATGGTTGGGTTGGTTGGGATGCAGAAGCCGAAATCCTGAAGTCCATGTAACAAACAATCTATACATTCTTCCAAATTCTTCTCTTGAAAAAGCATCAAAAGCATGGTCTGCTTTTCAACCCTCCCTTCTTCAGCCGAGCCACGGTGTTCACAAAGAAGGTGACCTTCACAAGTCCCCAGGATTTTTTTCAGTGGCCCTACCAAAGTTGGTTGCCACTGTATGTGGCCATCGTTGCATGCTTCCTGACTAGCACAACCCAATGTGTTTCTTTTCTTCGAAAACAGCTACCAATCATCCCAGGTGATCATTTTTCACAGTGAAAATATTCATGAATTTTGCTGGTACCTTGCATGGCTAACCTCCCTACCTCCCAGACTAACTGCATGGCTAAGCGCATGGCGCACCTGCTGAATTGTGTCCCACAGCTGGTAGCGGCCATACTCAGGTGCCACTGAGCTAGGCCACCCCTCTGGCGCAAAGATGGACACCAGCAGCTGCGCAGCAGGGCCGCGACCAGGCATGAGCCCTATGGCTGGACATGGGATGACCAGCACGGAGGGCCCAGCGGATGGTTGCGGGTGATTTCCCACAGTATCACTGTTGGGCGCTCCACTTGTTGTAACAAATCTCTGGATAAGGGAGCGGTGGGTCGTAGATTATTTGTTTGATCTTTTTGGGCACAGCTGAGGCCATATGGCTGCGAAGGTAATGGCGGCAATGGAAGAAACTCCAGAAGTTTCATCACGGTTCGCAACGAACCACTCAACTCCTGTGGATGAAACAAACAAATTTTACAAATTCCTCAAGAGCTCCTGTTGATCAGCAGAAACTATGGTTTATAAGCAGAAATCTGCCTTCAATGAGAAGCTTTTCTTGAAAGCCTCTGAACAACACTTTTGCCTGACCAAGTCCAATATCTAAGACCAGGGGATCACCCTGCCACCAAGGTGCTAGAACAAGTGACCATCAACAAGTCACCAACGCTGGTGACTCCCCCAAGGACCTCTGAGGCCAGAACCATCCACCAGGACATGCATCTTGAAGACGCCGGAGGCCACGGGATTGACCGTGGCGGTGTAGTTCCCACCTGATGCTGGCGCGCCCTGAAGCAGTTCATCTCAAGGCGCCAATGGCTGGACCAAAAGCTATGCCATGGCAGCCGTATGACCAGTTTTTTTTCACTATGGTGGTTTCTCGAGTCATAGGGGACCCTCCAAATCATCCAAGTCATCAACGATTCACAGAAATGAACCAGCCACGTTGGGGGGTCTCAACATATTGAGAAACATCTATGTGTTTCATTCATGGAGGTACGAGTTCAAGGCGATAGGCGCCTGATAATGGAAATGGATACTTCGTTCATCTTGCTGTTCTTATCATGGAGGAGAACCCACAATCAACCGACATCGGGCACCAATCTCTGGCATTTTTGTTTGGACTCCCAACGCTGATATCATGAACAACATGAGTGACATGAGTGTAACTCACCAGTTGCTGCGCACTGGCCTCACAAGTCGAATTAAAACCTGTCAAATCAGCGGAATGTTATGATGTATAGCTCCTTGTTGGAATCGGTTGTACCCGACCATGACGTCAGTACTGTTCAAAATGACGAGCCTTTTTATGGTAGCATAGACATACATCATACATCATACATCATTGGAGCATACCATGGTAAAATGATGAGATATGGTGGCTTCAGACCAATTCCCAGCTGGGCTGAAAAAATCATTGCTCATGTTCAGCTTTCGCTGATGGGTTTGTCTGCGGACAGCCCAGATAGGTGGCTATGACTGACGTTCATAATTCTGTGGACCAACTGCAAAGAAAACTTGGTGGCTGAACGACGCCTCTGAAAAATTTGCCCAACAATGGTAATCAAGTATCCCGGAACCATCCCAAATATTGGGGAAAATAAAAAATGTTTGAAGCCACCAATCAGAAGAACACCCGATGCAGGCTGTCGCATTTGGGCCCAAGTGTCAACCCTTGAAGAGCGTACCCTTCTATGGGTGTTTCTCAAAATAGGGGTATCCCCAAATCATCCAATATCCATCATTTTTAGTGATAAAGAAACCATCCATTTTTTGGGTCCCCCCAACATTGAGAAACCACCATATGTGGCGGAAAGCCATGCCCCATTTTTGGCACCCAAACCAATCATCTGTGGTCACTATCAGCCACGGTGTTGCCATGTTCAACCACCAGCCCCTACAGCTCCTAAACCTTCTTCTGCCCCGCAGCGAAGGAATCAGGTCCAGCTGTTCAGCCGCAGAATTTACAATAAATGTATGTAATTCATGCACTGAATATATGTGTACAATGTATGTGTATAGAATATGTACTGTACATATTGATGCATAAATCTAAGACTATCATTAGTCATTCGAATCCGCACCGCTGAAAGACTGCTATGTTCTACCACAGTCATTTGGTCATTGGAGCTTCGCCGCGCCTCCCAAGTAGCTGAAGGACAGCGTCACCGCAGGTTCCGAGGTCAGGTAGCCCGTGATGACGGACGTCCTGGGGATCCACCCTGATCACTGCCGGGAAGGATGGCCATGGATGGTGGTGAAGTGATGTGATGGTCAATAGTGGACAGATGATTCATGTTTCATGATGGGTGAATCATGCGCTGATGATGATAATGATGACGGTTACAGATCCTTAGTGATGCTGACGGTCGATTTGACCCCGGGAGCTGCGTGACGTCTGGCAGCCATCCCATGGACTGGGCTCCCCCAACGTGTCGGTGGAACGCGGGTTGTCTTCCGCATCCCGCGTGTGGATGATGAAGGTGTTGTCCTCCAGCCAGTTTTGAGGAGATGAAACAATGCTCCAAATCCTGATTCAAATATGTGTAGGGGCTATTGTAGGGTATACCTCCTCATCATCATCATCATCATCATCATCATCATCATCATCGTCGTGACAGGAACTCAGATTCATAATCATAATCCTGATCCTGATGCAACATATTCAGATTCGTGATTATTATGCGCCTATTCACAATCATTATGCATCTATTTATCTAACTATGGGCGTGCGCGCTCGTTTCACAAACAAGTAAAAACAATGGGATTGATTTCCAGAGTAACCACAGTGAAAATCAAGATGTCCCAGAAAACAAATCTTCCAAACCCTTCACTGGTGATGGTTAATGGTGGTTGACAAAAAGAGAATGATAATGCAATTTCTGGATTTATTCTTCTGGTTGGCCAATGGTTGCAGGATCTGCATCATATGTCATTGACATACGCAGGAGTTCAAGCATTCCACCATCTCGAGAAACCTGCTCCAAGTTTCCTTTGGGGGGATGCACGGTGCCAAAAAGGCTGAATTTGAACATTGTACCAAGGGCTCCCCAAACCCTCTTGCCGCATCCAGTGGCCTGCCCCGAAGTGATAGATGAGAGGCTGTCCTTGGTGAAGCGGTGCTGAAACCCTCTGCCCTCCAGTGGTTTCTATTTCGATGTAAACTCGTAAGCATCAAGTTGCAAGTTTAGGATGCCTGGTTTCAGGAATGATTTTTCTTTGCTCAAATAAGCTGGCAATGGAAAATCATCATGCGAGGGGTAAATCATCAGCAAATGGTGGATGTTCCATTCCCTGGTGAAGGTGCCTTTAAGAGTCGCAACATCAACATGCAAGGATCGGGCCACGTTTTCTTCGTGAACTGAGAAGATCCTTCACTGCTTGGTGGCGGGAGCTTCCCCACCAGGTAGCATGGTCCCACCAACATCAACCAACCACCCAGCCAACATCAACCAACCTCGCCCAACCTCACCCAACCAACCTCACCCAACCACCCAACCAAACCCCAGGCATCAGGGCGACCCGTGGCACCACCTTCAAGCGCTGCCAAGCTGCTCCCGAGGCCGTGGAGGTGTTGGCAGCCTCTTGTGGCCTGGTGGCAGCAAGGATGCGGAGCAGGTGTCCGACTGGGTGGTTCCTAAGATGGGTGGTGAGTGGCTGATGAATGGTTCATTACAGTGTTTAAGCATGGTCAAGTATGGTGATTTATTATAATAGCTAATGATGGTGATATTGATAGTTGTATTAACGGTGATTTTTGATTGTGAAAGTGATGCCTAGTTGATGATTGAACCAAGGCTTCATGAATGGTGGATAGTTGATAATGGCCAGTGATATGATGTGGATTCATGTGGGCGCTTCTGAAATTTGGACCCCTAGGCCCTCTAGAATCATTCCTGAAGATCGACCCACAAGTGATGGCGCTTTGGGGTTCTCCAAGGATTCCAAACCACTGATGGTTTCCACGAATCGCAAGCGCTTGGACTAACATCTTGGACCATCTTTGGCCTCCACATCTGTTGGAACTGGTTCTTTGAAGGCACACCCTCACTGGAGTGTTTTTCACTGCCAAATAACGCTTCGCAATTCTAAGGCTCCGACACAACCACTGTGGTCGTGTCCAAAGGCAATACCTTGGCCATGAGCTGCTGACAGTTGGATGAACAGCCCACCATGGCAACCAGGCACTGGTGATCTCCAGCACTTGGTGGTGCCTGGTGGTGCCATCATTGATGAAGAGACTTCAGAGGTGGTAGTGGGATCGAAGACCCATAAATCCCATGCAACCAAGGGTACATTTGCAAGCTGACCGGCCTGTCAGTGGCCTCCGAAGTGCGGCTGTAGATACAACCCACTAACGGACAGGAGGAAGAGCCTATGAGCTACTTAGGCCTTTGGGCTACTTAGGCCATCACTGCCAGTGGATGAAAATAACAGACATTGGCAACCATCGATAATGGCGCATGATGATCAGCTGACACAAACTGACAATACCAATCACTTGTAAATTGAATACAGATGTTTGACCACCCGACAACCCCCAAAAAGAAAGGATAAGATAGTAGAAGTATGTAACCACTGCAACAATGATGTGACATGAGGCTCAAAGGAGAACTGGACCTATACAGAATGGGGCAGATTGTTGTCACTCAAAACCGTCCATCGTTTTACTCATTGGCCATGATCATTCGCATGGCACCTACAGGCGGGGACATCTAATGAGACCAGCAACCAACAGAAATTGACTTGACCGATTATCAGACCCTTCTCTTCATTGGGACTCATAAACCACGGCAACTTCGGGACAAGATTCGTTTGTTCGGCAACCCATCTCAGCTCCAACCAATTGATCTCTGAAGTACTGGGATTCAAAAATGCTTTCCACTAGGAGTCACCAACCAGTCGAGCCTGTCGAAAATCTTATTGTTGTGATTTCGTTCTACCAACCGACCAACCAGTTGAGTTTGAGATCCATAGAGATTCAACCCTTCTCTTTACGCGACCTCTCAAGATCAACCAGGAAATTTCAGCGACCTCGATGCGCCACCAAGGTGCGTTGAGAGGATGCAGCAAATACTGGCTTGGAATCACCTCATCCTCAAACTCCGTCGCTGCCTAGCGCAGGGTGAAACACCCAGGATGCCCTGGGATCATTTTTGATTTCCTCATGTCCACATGTAATGGTCCAATCACTGGGCTTGGGTTCGACTGCTTGGATTCATTTCTGAATGAACACGATTGTCAAACATCATCAACTGCACAGGTTGAGGATGAACAGTTGTGGGTAATGATGGTGCTCAATTATGGTCAACAATGATTGACACTTGAGCACGGCTCTGCCGCACAGCTGTCTCTGTTAACAACTCAGCAGGCGCACCCAGTAGAGACGCACATAGGCTGTCCCGGCCTCGGATGCTGCAAGGGTTGTTCCACAAGATGGAGAAAACAGCTCCCAGTGGGAATCAAAATTGGAAGGAACAAATATCTACGTTCGAATGGGAGATCTAGCTGTTCATAAACAGCAACGTTGGGCGGTACATCACTGTTTATTAAAATGGATCTTCCCATCAAAGCCATATACAACATATCCAAGGTGATGATGTTTGAGGCCCCGCAGCTGTAGAACCTCCTGTCTACATCTGGAGTTGTGTTGCCGCTGGTTTTTGTCGACCAAAAAATGGCCTGGTGGATCAATATTCCATGATTCATCCAAAAGCTGTGGTTGCAGGTGGTTTTTTTCTCCCCCCTTGGGGCATCCAAGTTTGGATGAGGAACCACCATGAGCTCAATGTCTGATGGAGTCAAACGAGTTGACCAACAGGAATTGCTTCCAATGTTGGGAAATGTACGGACCTGCGCTTGACAAAGCGCGGCTAGATAAATCAGCGAGATTGAGACAATGCAACATCTCGTGATAGTGACCCTCTTGAAACCCATGTTCAAAAGTCATGATACAACCAGGCTCAAAGACACATCTCACTGTCCATCACTAATGAATGTGGGTACCCTCAAGCGCATTGGTCGCACTACGAAATGTATCAAAAAGGTTCGCATGTTGACAATCCTGTCTGAAATCACATGCCTTGCTTCGGAACCCCTCCATTGATTGATCCTCACCCCTGAGGGCTCCCAAGCGGAATGTTTGTACTGCACTTCGATGTAAGTGGGCACATGATTCTCCAGCATCACCTGGCAACCAGCTGATGACACCCCAGAAACATGGGGAGGTTCATAGGTTCAGAAGCCAACGATGGTTGGATTCAAGGGGAATGTACTAACAATGGGGTGTCATAGGAGGTAATTTTACCATAAATGATGGTTGGATTCTCGGATTGACTATCGCTGGATACTTATCCAACTTTGATAACCAATGGGTTAGATCTTGTTGCGTATTCTCCCAACTGTTCGACTAATTGTTACTTGGACTCGCGATGATTGGATTAGCAACGATGAAGCCAGCTTGGCTGGCGCAATCCCATTGGACCCTGGCAATATGAAACCAGTTATCTAATCTTGACGGTTCAGAATCCTGGCCGATAGGTCAGGAACCACAGACACCCCCAACGTTGCTTAAAAAGGCTGCTTTTGACAACTCAGTTGTGATGTCTTCCTTTTGGTGTCGAAATGATTGCAGGGCATGAGGCCAGGGAGAATTGCCATGTCCCTCAGCCGTGTCCAGGTCCAAACTGCCCGACATCCAACTGATCTCAAACTTTGGATACAGAAAAAACATCGCCATGGATCTATGGATCAACAAAGTTTCAATGGATCGATGGTTTCAATACCCAACCCTCTTCAAGGTGGCAGCAGGTTGTCAAAAGTACTTTGGATTCAAAGTAGGCGAGCAGGAAAGGGCACAGGAAAAAAGATCACCATGTTGATGATCAGCCATCGGCTGCATCATGTTTGGGGTGTGCTTTAGCTTTGGTTTCCTGGAAAGTTGATTTGGCCTCCCCCGCCCAGGAAAAGAATGGCTGGTGATATTGATATACGTCTAGGTTTATATTTGCAGGAAGGGAAAACCTAAAAAAATATTTTCCTTAGCTTGACGGGTTGCTTATGTGAAAGTCTTCTGTACCCAGACACGCTTTGCTCTACGTATATGGCATCCCTCTTACAAAAAAAACAAACAAACATCGACGGATTGGTAAAAACAGCAACAACAAGAACACTACCAGCAGTAGATGGTAGTAAAGGGGTACTGTACTTACAAAAAATGGGTGGGAAAAGATGACAAAAAACACATAAAAACACGAACATTTCCCACCTGTCACGACTCACAGCACTTCGACCTGCGCCCCAACGTGTCGCCGTCGGCCGTTCCGCCTGTGCAGATGCTCGCACTGCAGTGTCGGAGTCGATCTCATCGATGACCCATTCGTCGTGAATCTGGGCGGAGTTGACACTGGACGGCTACCATCAACCACCATCAACCACCACCAAGCATTGTGGACTCAAGTTTGATTGATGTTTGGTTGATGGCCTATCATGATGGAATCAGTCAGCATCAATCAAACATCGTTAACCAACACTAACCAATGATGTGAGAACGCTGGAAAAAGAGCTGGCCACATGAGCCAAAAAAGTGTCGTTCAGTAGGGCTAGTCAACAGAGAATCAGTGAACAGAGAATTTACGGATTAGTTCAGGACCAAAATAATCAGGAAATGAAGCATTTTATTTTGGTTTTTGTGCGCAAAAAACAACATTTCAGATCCACAGCGACGAAAACAGCTTGTGGCAAGGCCTGCCATGGCTGCCCAGGTTGCTGCTTCAGCATCCCCAGCTGGGCCCGCGGGCCATGACTCTCGCGCCCTTGTCGGCTTCGATTCGAATGCTGTGCAAACCAGTGGCTTTTGGCCTCGGCGGGGAACCAACGAAGCACACAGACCGAAGTGGCGTGAATGGTTGTAGGCCATGATTGGAGTTTTGGCCGGCTCTGGTTGGTTATTGTGGCTTATGGCTTGTGATAGGTCGATGTTGCATGGACCAAGCATGATGACGGCCATCACCATCATACGAATATAATAGACACATATCATCAACCTATTTTGTGTGTGTGTGCGTGATACCAACACAATCTGGAAACAGCCAACCGCCACAAAAAAACAATAAACCAACACTTAGTAACAATGGTTGCTGACTGGTGGTTAGATTTATCAACATAGCAAATACCGCCCAACCTTCCCCAAGAAGAGCCACAAATTCTAGGGCAACCCTCACGGGTACATACACTGCTGCGATGGGAAGGAAAAAAAACAAAGGACCCAGTGATCTTGCAGCCCTTGGGACAGGTGGTTCATAGTGGGTTTTTGTTTTGAACTTGTGGGGTCACCCAGGTGCCTCCTACAACACTCAACTGGCTGCAGCAGGTGTTTTGATGAGCCAACGAGTTCTTGGAACCTGTAAACGGATGCTTTCAGCAAATGCTGCTGAATCATCAGCTGGAGGTTCCTAAAGATCGTTGCAGGGAGAAAACAGAGACAGTGTGAGGTCAAGTGGTTCATAGCAGGTCTTTGTCTTGAACTTGTGGGGTCACCCAGGTGCCTCCTACAACACTCAACTGGCTGCAGCAGGTGTTTTGATGAGCCAACGAGTTCTTGGAACCTGTAAACGGATGCTTTCAGCAAATGCTGCTGAATCATCAGCTGGAGGTTCCTAAAGATCGTTGCAGGGAGCAAACAGAGACACTGTGATATTGCAGCAGTCAGTCTGTCGAAAAATGGTGGGTCCCAATAGGTCAAGTGGTTCATAGCGGGTCTTTGTTTTGAACTTGTGGGGTCACCCAGGTGCCTCCTACAACACTCAACTGGCTGCAGCAGGTGTTTTGATGAGCCAACGAGTTCTTGGAACCTGTAAACGGATGCTTTCAGCAAATGCTGCTGAATCATCAGCTGGAGGTTCCTAAAGATCGTTGCAGGGAGCAAACAGAGACAGTGTGATATTGCAGCAGTCAGTCTGTCGGAAAATGGGGTCCAAATAGGTCAAGTGGTTCATAGCGGGTCTTTGTTTTGAACTTGTGGGGTCACCCAGGTGCCTCCTACAACACTCAACTGGCTGCAGCAGGTGTTTTGATGAGCCAACGAGTTCTTGGAACCTGTAAACGGATGCTTTCAGCAAACGCTGCTGAATCATGAGCTGGAGGTTCCTAAAGATCGTTGCAGGGAGCAAACAGAGACACTGTGATATTGCAGCAGTCAGTCTGTCGAAAAATGGTGGGTCCAAATAGGTCAAGTGGTTCATAGCGGGTCTTTGTTTTGAACTTGTGGGGTCACCCAGGTGCCTCCTACAACACTCAACTGGCTGCAGCAGGTGTTTTGATGAGCCAACGAGTTCTTGGAACCTGTAAACGGATGCTTTCAGCAAATGCTGCTGAATCATCAGCTGGAGGTTCCTAAAGATCGTTGCAGGGAGCAAACAAAGACAGTGTGATACTGCAGCAGTCAGTCTGTCGAAAAAAATGGTGGGTCAAAATGGGTCAAGTGGTTCACAGTGGGTCTTTGTTTTGAACTTGTGGGGTCACCCAGGTGCCTCCTACAACACTCAACTGGCTGTAGCAGGTGTTTTGATGAGCCAAAGAGTTCTTGGAACCTGTAAACGGATGCTTTCAGCAAATGCTGCTGAATCATCAGCTGGAGGTTCCCAGAAAATGTTTGTTTTTTCTAGTGCGAGAGCCATTGAAGGAATTTGTTTGTTTTGTTCGGCCGTGTCTTCAAAAGAGCCTCTAATTTTCGCAATAGTTTCATGTGTTTATGAACATACTTACGCCACTGCTGCCTTGGACCTCCTACTCTTCGTCTACCAATGACTCTCAGTGGTTTGCGGGACATAAATGACTTGACGCATAGGATCAGATTCGTTAGATCTAATAATTTGACCGGCCAATGACATTTCCTTGACTGCAGGAGGTCCGCTAGCAGCTTGATGTCTCTGTCAGCAAAATTAGAAGCAGTTTTCATCATGAATTCATTTTGAGTTATTCCATAAGTCCTTTCTAGTCGGAGGATAGATCGCAATTCCCCAAGCCGGAACGCACCCTAACATTGATTGCATCAAATGTCGGGTTTCCAGACAAACGGCTCATAGTGGGTCTTTGTTTTGAACTTGTGGGGTCACCTAGCCTGCTATAAGTGAGAATGCCACCTGTTGAGACCATGTGGATGCTTCACCACTCCAACTGAGATCCCATCATTATTCAATCATTACCATCATCAATCACCATAATTCATCATAAACCATCAAATATCATAAATCACGACCATCATTACCATCATTACCATCATTACCATCATTGCCATCATTCTTTTCGTCCCAACAGCTTCAGCTTCGTTCCAACAATGTTGAGCTTCCGGCAGCAAGTAGCCGTGCCAATGCACCGAAAAATAGTCCTCCGGACACGTTGCCACAGGGCTGTCGGGCCACAGGATGTCCAACATGGGATCCACCTGGCACGACATGGAAGCCGACACAAGCGAGGGTTGATGAGGTTCAACAACAGGGTTCAGAATGGAGAATTGTAGTGAGTAGTAGTTTGTAGTGGTCAATACTTATTGTTTCTTCTGGTCATTTAGAGTGAAAAATACTGGTTGATGATGGCTGATGATGTTCAGTACTGGCTCATAAGAGAGGATGATAAACAACAAGAAGCAAAGACAACCGCCACCCTGACATTGATGATCAGTTCCAACCCTTGGTTGGGTTGGAAAGGTGCACCGCATCGTGGCAACTGCCTTGAGCACCAATAGGATTCTTCTGATCCCACGCTGGATCACTATCCGCCATGGTTCATCGCCACGATGATCACATTGATGAACTACAGTAGGTGGTTACGGTTGTCTGCCAATCTTCAAAACTGATTGCATAATACTGGTTGTAGACCCCTGTCATTAGTCGTAATGTTCCCCAGTTCTCAGAGATTCCGGAATCTGTGGGATAACCTTCAAAAAATCAACTGAGGTAATCTAGGCATGTTCCAAACTTCGCTTGAGTATGCTGAGTTTTAAGGGGTACCTTCATGCTGGCCCCAACAATTGAAGGTGTGTCCTTTCTGGTGATTGGTCTTGGCATGGCTCCACGGAAGGTAAATCCAAAAGCCACAAGCGCCACCATCCGAAAGTGAGGAGCTCAGCAAGTGAAGTCCACTTAGATCATCACCGGCTGCGGCCGGCGCTGACCCTCGTGTACTCGAAGAGGGCCAAACCCTGATGTGGACGGTCGCTCAGCAACGAGACCAAACTCTGGAAGCCTGGGCGCAGCGTGCCTTGCTTGGAAGTGGAATTTTTCCAGGGGATCCATGGGGATCCTATGTTGGTTGCCGCTTGATCATGGCTAGTAAGTCGTTGATGATTGATTCGGATGGGTACTGGTGGACAATGATCGATGCAGGTTGATACTGGCTGATCATGATACAAACTGATCATCAAATGGTGGATATTGGATGTTGCCAAAGGTATAGCATGGTGATTGCCACAAAATCAGCAAACCACCTTGAAGGACTGGTCGCTGGTCTACGTCCATGGGTGCTGTTTCGTGACTCCCCGAGCCGCCAATTGACCAACAGCCGCACCATGGGTCTGTCTGGGAGTTGGGAGTGTCTCGATGGGGGAAACCACGGTGACAATTCGTTGTGACAAATGATGACCGTGATCAATGCTTACTTAATGGTCAATTGTACAATGATAAATGGTTGCTTAGAAGGTTGCTTGATGGTCAATGTTTAAGCAAAGGTCAATTCGGCCATCAATGGCTATGTAACATTGCGTAACCACTTGCTTGTCGATCCTGTCTACCAATTTTTACTGTTGATTGTCTCATCCAATTGTATTTATCAAACAAGAACTGGTCAACGAATGTTATATCGTCCTAGTTGTTGATGATCTCGCCAGCAACACTACTCATAGCCAAGCATCCTGGCCAGGAATAGGATCACACTACCAGATCACCATCATCAATAGACATTCACCATAATTCATTCACTAGCGTAAACCATCCCTAAGCATTCAATTACCATCTTCACCATCATAAATCATGATCAAAACCCATCCAAGTATACCATCATCAAACGTAAATCAAACATCCTCCACTGGTACGAACCATCACTAACCATCAACTAACCATCATAAACCATTGAATCAACCCTGCTCAACAAGCTGTTGCTGAGTGCGGGATCACAGCATTCGCACGCCTGGAGTGCGGTAGTAGCGCCCGATCAAACCACCGCGCGCGGAAAGCCTCAGCTCATCCGCCAGCGAAGGTAGCTGCGCTGCGCAGACTCAGGTTGTACTGGTTGAAGTGGAGACCACCAGTGATGATCAGTGGTGGTGATTAGTGATCTGCTTAACTACCAGGGATAATAACCACTTTGTTCACCGCCACTACCAATTTCAATAATGCTGGACTAATCAACATTAATCACTGATGAATTGATAATTGATACTGATAAGGAATGGTGAATAATGTTGTTAGATAACCGTTCATGATAATGAATAACAACGACGGTGATGAGCAATCATGGCAGTGAACTAACAATCGTCAGCTGAGAATGACTGCTTGAGTGGTCACCAGTGGTCAAAGGTAAAATTGAGAATGACTAGTGATGAAACTGATTCATAGTGGTGACCTTATAGTTGTGACCAGTTACTAGTGGACACCAACCATGACCGGGTGATTTACTGTTAGCCGCTAATGGCTAATGGTTTGTCAATGTCTAGCCGATTGGTCAATGAATACGTAAGCTGCTTGGTTGCCAATGAGAAAAAAGTATATCAATAAGCTCTAGGTTTACGACTCAGCCAATTCCGGTAGAAGCTATATACATACTTAGATTCCCTGAGTTTGTCAAGAGGCTGAGGATTGTTTGACTAATATCAAGAAGCTACTGTTAAGTTGGCCGTATTCGTTTGGTGTGAAGATTCAAACAACAATATATAATTGTGACCTCGTGATTCGGTAATGCTTTTTCCGCACGCGACTTACTACGTGATAAACAATACAATTACTTAGCTTAGCTATCACGATATTATGCATAAGCTTATCTTATCTATCACCGTATTATCCATGACTTTACAGTGGGTAGCTTACGTGATAAAATCGAAAGGTCCTGCAGGTAGCGACCAACACCAGGAATGTCCATTTTCCGTGCTGTGGCACCGCAATTGATGCTTTCACTAAAAATGATATGGCTCCGTTGAGGGTCCCGTCATTTAAGGATGATATGCCCTTTGGTCAAATAACCTGGAGAGTATACCATCACCAAACAATAACAGGATGATGTAACCTTTGGTATAATGTCCCATCACTGTTGTTACCATATTTTGTAGTGAAGCCCTCGGAGACCACCTTAACTGGTGGATGTTCCGTTTCCAGGTTAGTTCACCATAGGGTAATGACATACCCATATACCAAAACTAATTCGGAGCAATGACTCTGGAACACAACTGAAAGAATGCAAAAGTGAACCCGACCGATGCGCTTGGCGCATTGCCAATGTCAAGATTACACGCCAGCAGATGGAACTGCTTTCAAAACAAGCAATAGCAAGCCCTAGCACAGCAGTTCCAACTGCACTGTTTTGATATGCGGGCCTAAACCTTCCACGGCTCTTCACAGCGCATTTTAGGGTTCCCCACGTTGTCACCACAGAGTAGGCACCAACTTTGTTGATCTGTGCGAGGCTGGGGAGGTCTGTTCAGTGCTTCTGAATCGCTGGTCATTGCAATTCAGTGCGGTTTTACATTGGGTTCTCCATACATCGGCTCCCACAAACATCCCAAAATGGATTTCTCCGGGTAACCAACATTTCTGAGCGGGGCTCAATTTGTAGACGCGCATAATGACAAGTTTGATCTTCGACCGATACCTGTTGAAGCTGGTAGTAGAATCCTGCAGCCGACAACATCTGACAGCCCATCGACAACCAACTCCCCAACTAACCAACTGACCGTCTAATTGTGTCACAGACTAACTGTGTCAAACGCCGGAGTGGCTTTGACACAAAGTGCCCAGCCAAGGCCGCTCAAATACGTCTCTGCCACGTCCCTAAACTGATTGTTTTCAGATCCCCCTTTCAGGACCGTTGGGAGCAGAGTTGCAGTTGCTGGGCGCCAATATCTGGATCACTGTGATGGAGATGGCTGGTTCCACATACTCACTCCTTAGTATGGCACCCTGGTTTGAGTTTGGCGAAGACAAAGAGATAGACAAATAGACGGGGAGGATAGATGGTTATAGATAGTGACAGATAGTGAGGGATAGATAGGTAGGTAGATGAACACAGATAGCTAGGGAGCTAGATGGATAGGACAAGGGAAATGCTCCAAACTGCTGCAACGAAATGACCCAAGATCGACCACTTCCGCCCCAACAGCCTGCAGGGGAAAGTCGTAGTTGTCGTCCACCAAGCTATAGGTGCCATCAACCTGCACCACCTGGGCGTTTGGAGGTGAGAACAACAGCTGCAACGTTTACTTTCGGGCTAAAGAACAACAACAACAACAACAACAACAACAACAACAACAACAACAACAACAACAACCAGAAGAAGAAGAAGAACAACAAGAACAAGAGCAACAACAACCAGAAGAAGAGGAAGAACAACAAGAAGAAGAGCAACAACAACAGATTGGAATTGCTGGTGAGGGAAATGAATGGAACGAGTGCTGCTGCTGAACTCCTGCAGGTGCTGAGCCGCCCACCGGCGCAGTGGAATCGTCCATGTTGATGAACTCGGCCTCAGCACCACTGAGATTCACCGTTGTGGTGGCCAAACGGGGCCCTGACCCCCGAAACTTTTGGGGTTTTGCCACACTGGCCATAGCTTCGGGTGGTAGGTTGGGGCTTAAACATGAGGGAAATGGAATCTGCAAAAATGCCAAGCAATTTCGAGCTCTCAGAAGCCGTCCTTGCACTTTCATATCTTTCGTCGCCCAATAGTCCTCCTCGCTTCGCCCGGATAGAAACCATTATCACGCCCTATCCTCAAACATGGTCAACCCTCGTCGACCAGCTCTTACAAAACATGATCAACCTTTCACTTTCCTTAGCCTAGTTATGGTCTTAAGCCATGCTACCCTTCGGTAGTGCCCTGGTTGCACCAAGTCTATCACCGCCACCCGGCTGCCATGTTCACATCGCCTTAATGAAGAGGTCGTTGTCCACCACCTTGTTGCTGAAGGTATCCCGTGGAAAGCATTGGTACCTGAGCACATCCAGTACCAAGGCCGTCGAACTGAAGTCCGTGCTGAAGGCCTGCCGTTAAAATGTCTACTAAGCATACAAATGACATGTACATTGTATACGTATAGAAGTGTATACATATATCAATAGAAAAAATGCTAGATACACAATTATATATATATATATACACATATATAAATATCTACATACTACATATGTGTCAGCTAATGTATAAGCACTGCAATTTTATGACATTGGACCTGCCACACAGCATGTTTGATTGCTGCTTGGAGATGAGGTGACTCCCAACTACTGCAGAGTTGTATCTGAGCCGTTGTATCTGAGCCCGTCTGCGGCAAGCACACCATGATTGCTTGGAATTTGTTGGTGAACTAGGGATAATACACAATGATTATATCAGTGGATATTCACTAGTATCGGTTAACGATGATTGAACCATGGGATAAGTAATTGATATTCACTAGTGAAGTGGGATGGTTGATCAGGTAACAATGCTCCACTCCGGTCTATGGTGGACAATAGTTAAGTATGGTTAACCATGGTTTTAGACGATTAATGATCGACTGTTGATTGCAATGATTCGTTGCTCGCACAGACCAACACTGGTGGTGCTATGCATTCCGAAAGTGTACCTTCAATGTTCGCATTAGATTCACTAGATTGTCAGTTGCCATCCAGGTGATGTCCTCTTGTTTGGTGCACACCAATCATCTTCGCAACTTGAACTCTGGAAGCCCTGAGACCCTCTTGGTACCGCCCAATTGCCACGTTCATCCAATGGATTGGTTGCCTGTTGGTCCCAGCCCTAAGTACTCCGAGTAGAACACCATCCGAAGCGGTGATTCCAGGGTCATGATCAACTATCAGTGACCCAGTTATCATTTTCATCAACCATCATCCATCATCAACCACCATTGGTCGCGATGAATCATCAATGAGCCATCAACCCCCAACCAACCAACCACTCAGCCAACCACCCAGCCAACCAACCAAGCATCAACGTCTCCCAGCTGGGCCGCCCACGGAAATTGAATGGCCGCAATGATCTGCGTTGGCGTGTCGCAATCCGTGCCATCGAACTTGGCCTCCGCGGGGATCACCTGCAGAACGGCAGGTGGGTCAACGGCAGCGTCTTTCATTGATATCAAGCAGGTACAACAACCAGTCCCGATGGCGGTCCCAATGGCACTGGTTGATTCATACCAAGCAGTCCCAATGATGGTCACATGGGGTGGATTCATGCTGGCACTGCACTGGTTGATCGTCGCAAAGTGGCTGATACATGAGCATTCACTGCTACCGTTTTGAACCACAACCATCAGTGATACTGCGTTGAAGTTGTTTTTGTAACCGTGTCATTGTTGGTTACGGGAAGTTATCCATCAATGATGTGAAAATTGGTGTGAACCAACGATCCGTTCTGTGATGGTTAAGGGGTACGACCCTTTGTAGACAGCCCAGAGTGTTGGTTATTGCCAGGTGAATCCAAAACCAAGATTTGACTGCAGTGAAAACTCCAAATCGAGAGGAAAGCCATAGAGGTGAATCGAATGCACTCAACACATCTGGTGGATGGATGCCAGTCCACAGACGACCTGCACAGGTTGAGAGCCCTCAAAACACACCCGGTTCACCAGGACTCGAAGCTGTAACCAGCTCCATGTCCTATGGATATCAACAATGGGGTAAGGCTCGTGCTATGGTTTGAAAGCTCAGAACCTATCGGTTCTGTATATCAAATGTATGAGGATGTCCATAGCCATGCTGGTGCACGCAACTTTGGCGGCACCATCATCAAGGGACACTGCTGCCTAACCAACTCTGCTGCCTAACCATGCTAATGAACACGGCATGCATGGGAAAATTCATCACCACCACTGTTCGGTTGGTATACCACCCTTTTATTAGAAATGATTTGTCGATCTCCATAGGTGCTATTTCCGAAGCAGTCCGAAAGACGATGTTGACGTGTCAATCCCAAAGCTGTGCGATTCGCAAAGAATCATAGGTACAAACAATGATTCTTACGATCACAACGGAAAAATAGGGTACGATTTCTATAGTACCACCGCAATGCTCAAAGTCATGCCACATTCTGGTATAGCAACAACTGGAATACCCAACAAAAATATCACTATGATCATCCCAACACAGTGGTCAGCATCGTGCGTACCATTGTGGTTACAGCCCATGGCTCACCATGGCTGGGACACCAGCCAACGCCGAGGCACATCGATCTCGGGCGTTGGAGTGTTGGAAATCTGCACACCAGCCCTGCGGCGGTGCTTGGTGGGCAATGCCTCCAAAACATATGTTGGCCAATTAGATCATCCCCAGGTGTGGTCGAAAATGATTACAATACTTGAAACCCTTGAAAAGACAAAGCGTGTTTCACGGTCACAGTTTCAAAGTCATAAAGTTGTTTGAGCATTCTCAAGCTAACACTATCAACATACCTAATTAGCACAGAAGACGATAATGAAAATATATAATATAAATATCAAGATAATGTAAAAGCCAAATAGCATGTTTTTAGTTGCTTTGGCAGTTCAGCGATGGGTAAGGCCAGAAGCGATTCGATTGAAGTGGTCGTTGTTTCAGCGGCAAAACCATCTTGGGACCCTTGAGCCGTCAATGAATGAATGGATGATGGTTAACAGCTCCTGCGGTTCCTCAAGTTCTTCATGGTGCCTCCACCGTTTCAGTGCTGCCATACTACTTAATTATAATTAAATGGCTGGCAAGAATCATTAGTCTGAACCTTTAGACATATGCTCATCTTCAATATATCCTACGATCATCCCAAAGAAGATTTCCTTTCTCAAATGGGGGGTATCAGTGGTGTAGAAACCTTGCTCAACCAGTACTGCAGAAACAAGGCTTCCAACATCAAACAAACATTGGATGTTTCCATAACTTGGGTACTTCCCGTCTGACCATCTTCAGGTCATCTACCTGTGCTTCGGGGACCTTTGACCAAGCTCCCTATCCTTGACATCATTTGACATGTCTGAGTGCCCAGCAAAGTAATCTGCAAGGGATGTTTTCCAGCCTCGGCCACGAACACAGTTCATGAAAACAGCCCTGGCCATGTTTGAAACTGGCATAAATCATGGGAACAACTTCTTTCAGGACTTCGTCTTCCATCAACAATGAACTTCTTGATCTGAATGTTTATCAACCTTCTACCCAGTTGGGGCAGCCATCCCAGCTTCATATCTGGTTCATACCCCCCCAGTGGCTCGCCGACATCTGAGAGCCAACCAAGTGAGTGCCAACCGCCACGGTCACAGTCCTTGGATAGTGGCGCGACTGATGCTCCAACTGTAACGCTGGAGGTATCCAATGTATCCAATGTACAGTAGCATCACTTCACCCTTTATATAACCTACCTGGTGGTTTCTCAAAATAGAGGTACCCACAAATCACCCCATATAATTCTGTCATAATCACAAAACAACCATTTTGGGGGTTCCCTATGGCTTGAGAAACGCCCATTTGTGAACATCCCTACAATGAGCTGTTCCATCCCATTTTTGCTGCAGCTTGGCTCTGCAACTCTGTGGGCATGAGCTACCTCCTTGAAAACGGCGCCATCAAACACGCTGGAAAGCAATGATCACGAAGCTTAGAAGATCTCCCGATTTTGGCTGGCCACGATGTACGACTACAACCACGGGATGTCCTTATGCCAACCCCGAGAACAAGATGTGGTGAGTCCTAGTTCAGCTGCATTGACAAAAGCCCCAAAGTGTTCCAGCTACCAGCGGAGCCAGGATGCCTTTTGTCATCATCAAAGAACACCACAGCTGGGTTTTAACCTTTAACTACCACTGATCATTCCCACGCTGATGACCGTCCCACTGGACAACCACTCTTAGTGCATGGGTTTGTAACTGACCTCAGTGGATGACCATTGGACGAATGGCACATAATTGGATAGCAACACCACAGCCAGTCATCACAACTATTGGAGTCATCGGTGAGTAAAATTAACCATTTTCAATGACAACCTGTTGATTGTTGCTCATTACATTGGTAACTATTGGTTCTTGGTCATTACAACATCATAAATCATAACTATAACTATTGGTTACTAGCTATTATAACTATAACTATTGGATGACCATCATAAATTATAACATCCTTGGATTGATTCCAATCTCATTGGATGAATTTGCCCCGACACCGGTGGATCAAGGCACCCATCGTTGTGATCCGTGTAGGCCAAAGTGCTGGGACCAAAGCGGCCCTGAGGCGCAGCTGGTGGATGAATGACGGTTGATCCATGGCTACTAGTGATGAATGATGGGCTTAATGATGGGCTTAATGATGGTGGATGCTGTTTCATGGTCGTTGAAACATCAATGTATGATATTAATGATAGTTAATCCATGTGAGGTTCAGAATAGAAACCAGCCATATCTGAAAATAAAAAAATAGCAGCCATCTACAGCCAGGTGAGGGGCTGTTTCTTGCAGGTCTGCCACGGTGTTGCTTGTGGTTCTGGCTCCGAGAGGAATTATGACCGGGAGAACTATTCTGACTCCAATCAATCAAGAAGGAATCCGTGCTTGCGCAAAACATATAATAGCTAAACGTCAGATGTGGGTGTCTGTGTGTATGTGTGTGTGGGTGTCTGTCTGTGCACACATAATTATATTTGTAACCTGTCGTGTAAATCTGAAGATCCATGATGACCCAAGATCCACCAACAACTCCTAAGAGCCGTCACATTTGTTCAACAAACCGATCTTTACTCCTCGAAAATCGGATGCCACACACACCATAATGATAGGTTCACAATCCTGTGGTTGCATGCCACCTAATGTGGCATATACACATATCAACACTAAACCTTATAACAGTTGGCCATGTCATTCAAAAATTGGTCGGGACACCTCTCTGGCTTGAAGGGACACCAACGTGAACCCTGACATGGTACATTTATGAGTGAGGCACCTACTCCCAATCAGATTGAAACTAATCGGGAAATCCGGGTGTTAGGAAAATTTAGGCACGCAAATATTCTCCTAAATATCCTCCACTACACCTGGCAGTTGCTCATAATTTCCCTTTCAGCCCGAAGTGATGATTTCCACTTGGCAGTTGATGGTTGAAGGCCCCTCGTGACCACCGGAGGCGGTGCCAACAGCCTGAAACAGCAAGGTTGAGGAGCTGCTGGTGCGGTTGTTCCCAAACTGGTCGCGCAACTGCACCAGCGCATCCACGGTCTCACCCGCCAAATAGCCTCAGCTTCAACGCCACAGATGCTACGGTGCTCCCAGCGGACAAGAAAAGCGCCAAGGTGATGCTAGTCATCCACCTGACCTAACTACTGATGATGAGCTAACCTCCATCCCAGCCGTGTCCAGGTGAATTCCAGCCATCATCCTGAGTAACTACCAGAATTAGCTAGCTTAGCTAACTAGGGTGAATAGCCACTATCCACATGCTGAGTAGGAAAAGCTCCCAGAGGCTCCCCGCTGGACTCGACGTTGTAGACTGCCGTGTTTGCGGGCGAGACCTGGGAAAAGCATGGAAAAGCTACAGCTGGTGCAGATAGATCGGTTGGGATAGAGATCCAGCTATTAGGTTTGGACACCAGCATGAACTCTGTGTTATGCTGATTGATTTATGGTTCGTGATGGCTGATGATGAATAATGATGGTTGATGATGGATAACGACGGTTAACGATTGTTCTTGATAGTTTATGATGATTCATCATGGTAGTAATGCCTAGTCACTTGTGGCTATGGTAAACACGCTTCCTGATGCTTGGCACCGGCTACTGTACCCCCAGCTTGATCACCATCTGCTGGGGGAAATCGCTGGCCCTTGCTGCTTCGTATTTGAACATCACGTGCTTTGACTAGCAGGCAAACACCTGCCTATCAACATATGGATTGGTCACCATCATTGGTTGCTGAAATTATCTTTAATTGATTTAAATTGAATGAATGGACTGGTCAACATCATTCCTTGCTCAAACTATCTTAAACTTATAAATCCCACTTCACCCAGCGTATTATTGGTTGCTTGTCATCCATGACTAGGACTGCTCATGCCAATGGTAGGGTCACTGGAGCTGGTTCCCAGGCTGCCCACTGCTGCTGGCTCCACAAAGATCGGAAAGGGGCCCTGCGTCATGTTCAGCACCCTGCCAGTGGACGGCCATCACACAGCCCCCAAGTGCTCCCAAAGCCGTGGCATCAAGGTGATGGTGTCTTGATGCTCAACTTGATGATGGATGATCTGACGTTCACTTGTGAAGTCGATTCTGAATTTTGCTGGTCAATTTTCATCAACCATCATCGATTTGAAGACGAGAGAAACATCCACATGTTACATAAGCGATCTAACCAAACAATATTTTCGCTACCACCATCCAACCAATGATCATCACTGAACCTTTGGAAATACACACTGTCCACCACCAGGCCCATGCACCGCACCCCAACTGCGACATCTCCAACTTGGAGATTTCCACACCACCAACTTGCACTGACCTCAGGAGAAAGACCATCTTCCATGTGGAATCCATTGAATGATCCACAAGGACCACCACATGTTCTTTGGATCATTTGCAAGGTTTGAGCCTTTAGATCATTCATTTACCAAGTTTGGGGATGTTTGGGGATGGTCCAATAACTGATATTCTACTCACGGATGGTAATAGCCCAACCGTTTCCAGTTGCAGTCATTCATAGCAGTCTTTTTAGACCATCGATTTTTTGGGGTGGGGTCCACCATGTGAAGGCATGACAGGAGACCAGCGTCGTGATCAGTTACAATGATGGTTTGACCTTTGCTGAGAGCTTTTTGTCCAAAACCAGCAGGTCCTTCGGGAAAAAACTGAGCAAGCGACATGAGGCGATCTCCACTGACAGTTGGAGTCACTGTACAATCATACAAGCCAGTGCTTCCACTGGTGGCTGGTGTACACACCTGGGCACTGGCACCCTCAGATGTGTCTGGAGAAAATGAACTAATTGTTCTTTTCCAGGCCCCGTTTCAGATGGAAGAGAGAAGGAATGGGGACGGAAACAGCAATCAAGAAATATCAATTTATCAAGAAGATAAAGGAAATGTGAGATTGCAATCAAGACAATCTTTACCCTGGCCCCTGCCAAGACAAGACAATCAAAACACCAGGGAGTGCAGCTCCAGAGTAAGCTCCTCACGCCATCATCCACCTGGCACCGAGTTCAACAGATTGCCAAGACATATCTCTGTGCTAAAATTCGTTCAACTTGTCCTTTGGAAGAGCCATGGTGGGAGCTATGGCTACGCTACCTATGCTGGGCTTGGAGGTTGCCAACCTGCAGCTATGCTGGGGACAGGGTGGACGCTATGCTGGGGCTACGCTACCTATGCTGGGGCTTGTAGGTTGCCAACCTGCAGCTATGTTCGGTCCATGGTGGCAGCTACGCTGCAGCTACGGTACCTATGCTAGGGTTATAAACGAAAATCTGCTGCGGCTAGACTACTTATACTCGGCTTGCTAGGCTAGACTACCTATGCTGCGGCCATGGTCGGACTATGATGGGGGCTAGCTACCTATGCTGGGGTTGTACGTGGCGCTATGCTGCAACTATATGCTGGGGCCATTGGTGGGGGCTATGCAGCGGCTGCACTACTTATGATGGGCTTGCAGGGTGCAGACCTGCAGCTATGCTGGGGTCCATGAAGAGCTATGCTGGGGCTACGCAACCTATGCTGGGCTTCTAGGTTGCCAACCTGCAGCTATATTGGGGCCATGCTCGGGGCTATGCTGGGGCTATGCTACCTATGTGCTGGGGCTGTAGGTTGCCAACCTGCAACTATGTTCGGGCCATAGTGAAGGCTATACTGGGGCTATGCTGGGGCTGTAGGTTGCCAACCTGCAGCTATGCCGGGCGATGTTGAGGCTATGCAGTGGCTACACTACTTATAATGAGCTGGAAGGTTGCCAACCTGCAGCTATGCTGGGCCCATAGTTGGGGCTGGGGCCATATTAGGGGCTATGCTAGGACTATGCTACCTGTATGCTGGGGCTGTAGGTTGCCAACCTGCAGCTATGTTTGGGCCATAGTGGGGGCTATGCTGGGGCTATGCTACCTATATGCTGGGGCTGTAGGTGCCAACCTGCAGCTATGTTTGGGCCATAGTGGGGGCTATGCTGAGGCTCTGCTACCTATATGCTGGGGCTGTAGGTTGCCAACCTGCAGCTATGTTTGGGCCATAGTGGGGGCTATGCTGGGGCTATGCTACCTATATGCTGGGGCTGTAGGTTGCCAACCTGCAGGATGTTCGGGCCATAGTGGGGACAATGCTGGGGCTGTGCTACCTATATGCTGGGGCTGTAGTTTGCCAACCTGCGGCTATGCTGGGCCCATAGTTGGGGCTGGGGCCATAGTGGGGGCTATTCTGGGGCTCTGCTTATCTATATGCTGGGGCTGTAGCTTGCCGCTACGGCTAAACTACTTATTA
>VSDK01007225.1:31501-70567 GCA_009767595.1 Symbiodinium kawagutii | reverse complement strand
CGTTACCGGCTGCTCGGCGCTCACACGTACGGTGATGGCGTCCAGCGGAGTGGATGCCCTGGTCGCGCTGGCCGAGGATTTTGGAGTTGGGAGGGAGGCCATCTATCCGAAACTATCCGAATCTTTCTATGATTTTCGATGATCTTCTATCTGTCCATCTTTTGTCCATACATCTTTCCATTTATATATCTCTCTGTTTATTTTGCATGAATCTATGTTTGTATGAACGTTGTTTCTTTGTGGCTGCTGCAGAATCATTCTTCTTTGCAATTCTAAGAAGTCTGCCGCTCTCGACAACAAAGTCTCAACTTCAACAAAAGTCTAGTACTGTCCACCTCCTCCATGAACACCACACACAGAACAAAACCTCACCGGAATACAAGCATTAGTCAACCCATCTGATGGTTATTGTTCACATATCCCCTATCATTTGCAGTCACTTCACTAGCCTTCAACAAGCACCTTCAACCTTCATTTCGCATCTTCAACGAACCACGGGTTTGTCTCTGAGATTCCGCTGAGCCACAGGATGTTGCCATAGGCATCTCTCAGCTGCACTTGGAAGTCGATCACATCCCCAGCCACAGCCTAAGGGAAGCATCAGCATGTTCGACCAGGCAACATGACCATCGCAACCAACCAACCACAGACATGAACAAACAAGCAAGAAGGATCAAGAAGGTAAGTTTAACTTGATGACTTTGGTGCGAGAAATGAATAAAGAACTCTTTCCAAAAACATGCTCTTCAAAAATCCTGATTGCCATACTGCTTGGTGAACCATCAGCTAACCTTTAATTCGACCGCTGGGTTGGAGTCCTGGGTTGCCCCGCAGTGCTGGGCGGCTTGGAACTCTCCGACAAACTCTTGGGACCGTAGGCCGCCGCCGCGGAGTCACCGCGGAGGCTGAAGGGCGAACTCTCGATGTTGCCACCGTTGTGAACCGCAGATGTGGAGAAACCCGTGGGGGTTGAGGGGATGAGTTGGGAGAACTTGGGGGAACTTGGGAGAACTCGCAAAAAAATCACCAGGAATTGACACGAAGATGGCTGTGTCAATGGTGTCTGTGCTCCTGCGGGTTTTTATGGATGGCAGCCCTGACTCACAAAGGCTTGGGGAGACCATGGATGCCAACTGCTCCTTTCAGTGATTATCTACCTGGATGTCCACAAGGTTACACCAAGGGGAGACTCGGCACCGAGAGAGGTGACACAAACACTCCCCTACTTTGCTGCAAACCATCAACCTTGCCATACCCCGTGCAAAAACGACCAGCATGTGCCCAGCGGAAGCCTTGACAAACAGCTTGTGGGAGCCCTCACGCAAAGCAGTGTATCTGATCTCGTACCTTACACGGCACGTACGAGTCATGGACAGACTGCCAAAACTGCCCATCGATGAGGCCTAAATGATGGTTGATAGTTGATAATCCTTAATGATGGTCAATGATGCCAATCAACCATGATTGCTTAAGAGCAATACGGTCCAACAAATGATTCAAAGTCGACATTGCGCGTTTGCGGGTAACATGGCAGAAGCTTCAGCCGACATCCACATCGCTCCTCCAAGATGGGGACCAGGATGAGAATCTGCCCTTCGCAATGGCAATATATGGAAATATGGCTTCTAAGCTCAGGTTATTCTCTCTGAGGATGAGAAAATGGCCACCCAAACAGGGATCCACAAAGACCCAAAGTCATGGATTAGAAACAGCACCTTTGATGCTCAGCCGTCCAAAGTAAAGGGCATTCGCACACGATCTGAGCCCATCTAAAGACGACTGGGCCCCTGACTCTCCATTGCCAATGTAGCTGGATGAGCCGAAGAAATACCTGGATCCAGCACTGCAGAGTGCATTGTCAAGGGTGCATCAAGGGTGCATCAACCCGTTCTCAAGCTCGGCAGCAAGATATTCAAAGAGCAGGAACTTGAACATGAAGAATCTGGGGGTCTGGAAACAAGTGAAAGGAAAGTCCGGGTCCTGGAAAGTTTAAGTGGCGTTTTCAATATGCAGCTTACTTGCGAAATCGTAGACATTCCAGCTACCTTCCCAACCGAACAACTATCTTGCCTAGTCATGACTCATTCATGGTCATCGTGGTGGAGAGTTGATGCTTCTCCATCACGTCGAGAAGTCACAGCCCCATTGAGATGTTCGCCCTTGGGTGGAGGCTTCTACAGGTTTGGGGAAAGACAACTGTTGTACAAACTAATCCACCACATGTGACCAGCCACTACAAGTTACAATCCCATATCGCGCAGTTCAATTCCAATCCAACGAACAATGGTGGAATCCCTCTGAGCCTCTGAGCGACTGATTGGCTAGCACTAAGCTGTGCAATAAGCTGGTTGATAGGCCGTTTCAGAAGCTGATTGCATCTGCTGGTTCTGACTGGTCGCTGTAGCTGGTTGAGGATGATTCACAGGAGCTAAGAACCACAAACAAGAATTGCCAGCCATGCTGGGATGGTTTGCTGGCACCAGGTGCTAGCTGCACCGGTTGGTGTCTGCTCAAATGCTCTATAAATGGCGGTATGTACGCATCATCTAATAGCAAGGCTATTAGTGCGAATACGATACTACAGCCATTGATGAATGGCTACGACTATATTAGCAATAAACTAGTACAGGTATAATTCGGTATAATCAACTAGTCGGTTTCAAGTTAGTTTCAAAGGTCATAAGTGACTCATAAGGAGACGCACACCTGGAAATCATATGCTGCGTGGTACATCCAACTGGATCATTCCCAAGTGGCTGTGACGACAACTCGTGCGGGCTGCCGCACCGGCCGAACTCCGCACTGTTCAACGGCGTATCGTCCAGTACCGTCATGGACTCGGCCACCGTGCCACCGGCGAGGGACCCAGCTTCACCAGATTGGATACAACCAGCAACGAGAGTAGGGAGAGCAAATTGGACATGCCCAGACTGTTGCTTTGTTGGTTTCAGTATCAACCCTTGATATTATCAACCCATCTAGTTCTCCACTATCAAATAACTGCTATGATCCCCCAACATAGAGTCGATCTGCAAAATCCATCCTTTATGACCTATTTTTCCCCAGGCAAACCATTGGATTCTAGTTCTCAACATCCATGGTTTCTCCCATGTTTGTCCCACAGCAAGCACTTGTTTGTTGCTTTGGTTCTGGTTGGGTACGCATTGCTGGTGATCACTGGCGGCGTCAGATCTGAGCCGCCGACGGTGAGGGTGTTGTAGGATTCCCACTCGATGGAAGCCGTCACTTCACCCGCCTGGCGCGCACCGATGATGCCTCACGATGGTTGGTTAAGGAATGGCCAAGGATCATCAGTTGACTTGTGAGTGTTGCCTGGCTTGTGAGTGTTAGTTGGCTAGTGATCATTCTTTGACTAGTAATCATCAGTAGTTGGCTAAAGATCATCAGTTGGCTCACGTTAATGATCACGACCTCAAAAAATATGCTTTTGGATTTGACATTGGCTTTCCCCGAAACATAGATCCAGTTTGACAGTTCACCCGAGAGGCCTGTCTGCAGGATAGCTCATGCTGAGCCCACCCTCCAAATCACATGTTTGATACACGGCCATAGCCATAGCCATACCCATCATCACATGACCTCTGCATGTCGTCAACATCGCTGCATAGTCTGATCATCACAAAATCGGTGGGCCTCTTCATCAAGTCGATTGCCAAAGGCATCTCTGGCTTGTACATAGAAACTCGCTTCGGTTCCAGCGATGAATTCGATTCTGCCCTCAGTCCCATGGCGGCCATGCCTCCAGACCTCCCTGGATCACCAATCTGGTGTCATGAAATGTAATGAATATATAAATAGTATAAATTCTAGGGCGCACCAAGGGCTCCTGTCTACGGGGGATGACAAGCAGTTTCTAAGCTTTTGCAGTTTCCTGCGCAGCAGTAGGCAACCGTCACGGCTCGAAGTGGAAACAATGAGCTGTCACAACACCTGTTTATCTTTAGTTGTATGGAGAATCAGGTGGTTCTGTGGCTGGAGAGATGAAGGAATTTGGGAGTTGAAACCATGAATGGTAGGAATACAAGCACGTATACAACTTATACAACTGACAATTTGAAAGACATCCTACAGGTGATTGCTAAAGATTCCTCCTCCAATGGACAAAAGTGAGCAGTCGCGACAAAGCCGGGGGCCCCTTTGCCCGTGATTGTTTTGGTCGATGATGATCTTTTGACTTCAGCTTCAACGAGACATGCTCGATTCTCAAAGGCGAGACGACGACCTCAATGGTGGAATTGTTGAAGACATTGTCAAACATTGTGCTTTGCCTGTGTGGCATTTTTGGGTTTTGCTCTGGTGCTGTCATCAAGAAGGCAGCGTCAGACTTTGACAAGCTAGCCCAGCAGTCGCGACTAACCTTGTCCTATATCCTGATACTGCCATGTTTAATGGGCAATCTCAGAATCGAGACACGACATATCTTGATACGGATCTCTGAGACACGACATCGTTTCACTGCTGACTACTCTCCCTGGCCAAAATCCAGTCCGTTTTGCAACAGAATTCTTTGACATCTAAAGTCCCTTTAAGCAACAGTACGACTGTGTTTTGGTAGACACACACACACTTGTATATACATAATAAATGTATACATATGGTGGTTTCTCAAAATTGGGACCCAAAAACTGGTTGCGTATTACTATTACTAACAATGATTAAAACAGGATGATTTGGGGGCCCTATTTTGAAAAACCCTCCTAGATACAGGTAGTGTACACCTCCTACTTGATCAGTTGTGACCCTTCCCTGAGTTCATATTCGCCGAGCCGTGGCCACTGGTGGGCTTCATCAATGATGACATCCCCAAATTGGAGATCTCCAGATTTGATGATCACCCTCGCAACTGGAGGCGTATAAACAGCTCGATCTTCTATTGCTCGTGGTGGTGGTACAACTAGTGGTTGTGGCCCCCTGGCACCATCATTTCCCAGCGAGAACGGATCGTTTCAGGATGGTGAAGCAGCCACTGCCCATCATTGCCATTATTGACCATTATGGCAAGAACCATTGCTCAAATCACACCTACTTTCTTGCCTAGTCAGTTGGTTCTTGACCACGAAAATGATCCTCTTATAATGTTTGTTGGCTTGGGGTTAACCATGGGTATTGATCATTGTGGTATACTATCAACCCCCAAAATGATGATTTCACCCATATCCCCAGGTGTAGCCACGATGGGCATATCCCTATCAGTATAACTCCAGGGGCTTGCGTGCACTGGGTCCCCCTGGCCAAGCCGGTGGCAGTGGAGTGCGCCGATGACACACGGCCGGGGCCTAAGAATCGTCCAGGGCTTCTTTTGGAGCTGCGCATTACTGGCATTCTTCGCTGGTAACAAGCCGTCCCATCACTGAGTTGTGCAACTCATCCTGCCTGCGGAAACCTGTACGCCATCCAACCCCCCGGAAGCGAGTATAAAGTGGTCAGAATTTTCCAAACATAGCTCCTCATGTAATGCAGCATGGACTGGCTACAAAATGATCATCATAACTTAACATCATATTGCGAAGCTATCACAGACTACAAAATGAGTTTCATAGCAGTTCATAACCTGCCCCTTGGAACAAGATATCGATAGAGATTTAAACGACCATCCTTACGTATCAAGTGTCGAAGACAGATTTGCCACAAATTGATCCTCATGATTCACCATGACTTCAAAAACTGGATGCCGAAAAGAGATCCTACTGACAACACTGCTGGCTGTTATGCTCATCATGGCTGGTATCATTCGCATTTACATGCCTATGGTGGATGGTAGTATTGAAAGGTATCTTAGCATCCCCATGGTTGGTTCTTACATCCCCAATGTTGATGCTGAAATATCGCTGTTCATGTGCTCGAAAGATCTGAAGACTTGACGGCAAGCAAACACTCTGAGAAGTATCTGCTGCGAGGGTGCACTATCACATCAGGGGAAAAAACAACTGTATCTAATGGCCAGTATGCAATTGTGAATTAACTTTCAGTACAATTATCGTAAAGTATGCCAAGCTCTGAATGTCTTGAGAAAATATCTAGAAACCTCAGAGGATTGATCCAGTGGGTCAGAACGGCAACCTCCAACCCGACTTACTGCCCTGAAAAAGGAGGGAAAACAGCCCCACGGAGACTATTTGGATCGACCCCGCTGCTTCGCTGCTTGGTTTCCCAGCACTTGGGAACCAGGACTAGCAAGGACTACCATGGCTATGGAAGGTAACACGTGTTCACCGAATGCGGTAGCAACGGTGTTCGCAGAAGCCGGACCCTGGGTTCGGGACGCGCCACGAATTGGAAAGGGCTGTCCTTTGCCAATGCCATGGTCAGGGCAGTGATCGCAATATCCAATAGTTCATTGGTGGTTTCTCAAGCCATAGGGAACCCCAAAAAATGATCGGTTTAGTACTATAGATGGTTTTTCATAAAGGATGATTTGTGGGTAACCCTATTCTGAGAAACAACCAAATTAGTGATGTTAAATAGCAGTAGTCAGTAATCCAAAAGCTGTCTTGATGTTTCATTGTCCAATGTCAGCACGTGCAGTTCAAAAACAACAATAATAGTTCATCATCAACCATTAGCATGAAAAATCCTTAACATGAAAAATCCCAACAATTATAATTCATCATCAACCATTAACCAACCATAAACTCGCCATTTTCCAATGTTATTTGCGTCATCCAACGGTGCGCCCGCAATGGCTCCTTGACGGGCCGGCCGTTCAGCGAGACAGACACTCGGTAGTCGCCAGCCACGTTGACCAGGTACCTTTAAGGCAAAGCTGAATGAACTCATGGGTGGTGAATGGTTTGGTGAATGGGGAATGGTTTGGTGAATGGTTTGGTGAATGGTTTGGTGAATGGTTTGGTGAATGGTTTGGTGAATGGTTGACCAAAAAGTTGTTGAAGAGTTACTTGATCATTAGTTGATCGTCAGTTAATGATTCTCCAAAACTAGTGGATTGATGGATAATTGATGGATGATTCATTACCCAATTTACCCAGTTCCACCCGAGCAATGACCAGTTACTATCAACCAAAGCTCGCTGAATCGGACATCCAAATCATTCCCATCCATCCGCGAATTCTCACGCTTGACAAACCAGTTCTCTGACTAAAATCCAAATCCTCTATGGTTCGCCTGACTCTTTCCGTTGGAGGCTTAGACCTGAACAGCGACTGCCAGCCCTTCGGGCACTCAACTTTGTAGAGTCCGTCCATGGCATCCGGATTCACCTGCGCACAGCCATTCAGCCTGGCCCAATCCTGGAGAACTGACCACGTTCCACTCAAGCTCGATGCAGAAAAGAGCTGACCAAAGCGTAAAAGATCATACAGCATAATCACAACGGCAATATAACAATTATATCTCATTTCATGAAACAAAATGTACTGATTGAAACCATTCTAACCATTACAACCACTAATTGTGTCACTTGGATTGACATCGCTCCACAACTTGAAATTACACCAGGCCCCCCGTCCTGGGACCCGCCCAATCCCTTGCTGCGCTCACCGGTGCCGACACCACGGTGAAGGTGACAGGGCCGTTGAAGGTCACTTGGAAGGTCTCCTGATTGCTCTTCAGCAGGTTGTCGGCCTCAGGGGTCAGATGAGTCACATGAGTCATGCTTGGTGAGGCTAACTAACCTAACTAGTTTGTTATGTTCATCAAGGATCACAATGACAAAGGTATGACTAATGGTATGACTACAATGTTCACCAACCAGTTTTAATAGTGGTTGACTAATGGTTGGTTAAACCATTATAGTCAGAAGTAACCAATAGTGGTTAAAGATGGTTAACCATAGTCCCAAAAAATAATGGATAACAATATGGATCACAGTGGCAAAGATTGGTTCAAAAGCCTTCATGATAGCTAATTGTGGTTGATCACGGGTAAAAATGCTTAGTCATCATCCACCCAATATGGTTGGATAGCCTCTGAACAAACATGGCTTGATGTGAACGGATTTGTCCCACCGCGTAATTGAGCAGCGATGTAAAGGTGTAATCCGCCTGTCTTCGCTGAGAAATGATTTTTGATGTGGTGACAACTCCACTATCGACTGATGGTTCTCGTCATGAGTTGATTACAGCTGCTGCTATTCACCATCAACATGAGTTGGTTATAGCTACTGTCATCAATAGTGCTTGGTGTTAGTAGCTACTTACATGGGATAGCTATACAACCAACCAACATACAAACCCACCAAAAACTTATCAACCAACCCACCAACCCACCAACCCACCAACCCACCAACCAACCAACAAAGCACCTCTTCCTCCAAGGCACTGTGTCTTTCGCCTGGATGTAGAAGGCCCGAGACCTGAAAACTGGGATCTCCGTGGATCTCCCAAGCCGCTACAACAGTGATGTTCAACACGCTACTGCCGCTACTGCCGCTACGCTGATGGCACACTTCTGTCAACACCTTCTGCCACTCCTAGCTTTCTCAGAGATTTCTCAAGACATTCAGTACTGCAGCTAGTATGGCTTCAGAGTGAGACCCGTCCAGGAGATTCGAGGTTTAGGTAGGTGACAACAAGCCAGGTGATTGCTTCCCAACCCAAGTGATTCGAAGGAAAAATGCCTTTCCAAAGTCCCAAACTTCCTTAGACCAACTGCTGGATAGCCTGAGGCACCAGCTCCAAACATCTGGCACCGGTCAGATATTCGCCATAGGCCACAGAGTTGTCTGCATTCACTGTTCCGGTCGCCACCTGCACTCGATGCTTGATGGAGATGTCCATGGGTTGGGGAGTCGCTGCATGTGTTGAATGCTACACAGCAACGGGCTTGTTGGCAGCTGCTTCCGCATAATTCACTCGTCCTACAGCTATGCAAATTATTCAAGTTGGTTCTTCCGTTGGGTCTTCATCAAGAGGCTTTCGGTAACTAGCACCAAAGTACATGTCGGAGATCCATACCACTGACCCACAGCTTTGCTGCTGGTGCTCAACCCCCAGATATGGGAGACTTGCTACATCTCGGATCGTAGCTGCCTCCAAGAGCACAGGTGCACCGTTGATGATGGGCCCCTTGAAGAGCTTCCCGGGGTTGATGAATCCTCGGCGGAGGGTGCGCAGGCGAAGCCAAACGCATGTCGAAGCGCTTGCGCTTTCTTGGGGACCAACCTACCCAACAAACCCAACCCAACTCACATTTGCCGATGGAGAAACCTATCAATTTATGGAAGTTGATACTTTGTCAGCCACATGGCTGGCCATTTGACGCCCTGCAATCAACCCCAACTGATGCATACCATTGCTAATTAGATTGTGTACAAGTGCTGAGAGGCCCCCCCAAAAAAAGTGTTCTGCTGGCAAAACTGTCCCTGGATGGGTTGCGGGTGCCACCAGTTCTGGACGTCTCTGTGGCCTTTGCATTTGGTCGTTGTTTTTCTGTTGTTGGTTCCTGTCGCCTGTTCTCAACCTTCAAGAACCATCAGTAATGACGTTTTCGTTGGTTGCTGCCACCTACTATCAATCGCTGTCAATCATCAAAAACCGAAATCAACCTTCAAAAGCAATGACCAAACAGCTGCTACTGATTTCTTTCCATTCACAGAAAACTGAACCACAAACTGCGGGAGCTCCAACAGAACTACCAAAATTGATCCAACTGATCAAACTTCAAAGTGACCCAACCTCCAGTTGAATCTTCCAGTTCAATCCAGTTGAAAAAACCTGGACAGCTGCATCCCTTGAACCTGCCTCTGGGAGTCGAAAATGAGGCCCACTCCAAACTCAGCGTGGCATTGCCAGCCACCTGCGACGAGAACGATGGTGGAGCATGGTGATGACTGGTGGAGCATGGTGGTTAAGAATGGTCAATGGTAAATTATGCTTGCTGGCGGTGCTTGATGGTTGATGGCGGGCAGTAGTGTCCAATGGTGGTTACCTGTGGCTAGTGCTGGTGATACAGTTGGCCAATGATTGCAGGGATCACTGGTGGGTTGAAAAACAGCTTCATCTCATCGGCCCGCCGCTCGGAACCTTTGACTCTGAGGGACACAGCGAAGATCCGCTGGCTGCGCTGGGACTTAGTCCTCCAGTGGAATCTTCTCCAACTCTAGTGCCAGAAGTGCAGGTTGTTGGAAGATTTCATCGTAGTTCATCCTGATCCACTTGGCCTTTCGAGCGCTCAAGCAGGTCAGAGGGCTGCGACATTCCAAGAAGACTCTGGGTTCTTCTTTACTCCAGCGCCAAGAGCCCATCGACTTCCACAGGTTTTTGCTCAAACTTGCCTGGGCCGCAGGGGAGTCGTGGTCGGACATCAGATCCAGACCTTTCTGAGCGCCTTCCAGCCATTCTCGAGCCGTCGGTGCGGTCCAGTTCTTGTCGCCTGGAGCGTTCAGGGTGCAGGGTCGTTCTGCCAAACGCCTCTTGGTCACTTCGGAATTCTCCAACATCTTTGCAGCCACTTGCTTCAAACCATCCAGATCGGTTGGCATCTCCATTGTGGCATCTCCACTTGGACCGATGCGCTTCTTCACAACTCCGCTGATCTCAGCCATCTCGGGGAAAAGCAAGTAGTCCATGATACCCTTGGGATAAAGCTGTCGATCTTTGCCCCAAAGCTTCATCACATCGTCCGCCAAGTGCTGGCGTTCCTCTTCACTGAGCGTCATGGCCAAATCTCCAACATGAGTTCGCAGAAGCCAAGGCGACTGAAACCGCTTGGGAAAGCCGCAGTCGGTTGCCTTGACCGCTTGGTCCATGACCATTTGGAAAAGCAACATGAGGCCTTCATACTTTCGGCTGCATTTGTTCTGGCAGAACTTGTGGGTTTCCACCACACGCGCTTTCATGTGAGGATTGTGCTGCATCAGTTCTCTGATGCGCTCCAACTGGATTCCAAAGGTAAACTGAAAGGTGTTCTTTGTTTCAGAGTCTGGTACATGCATCTTGTCGCGCATGTGGTCCACCAGCTCACGCGCTAAGGTGCCGTCCAGCACGGTCTTTGGTCGAACAAAGGCACTGTCAGCTTCTGGCAATCCGGAATACATCTGGGAATGGCTGTCTCCATGACCGTCCACTCCAATGTCCCATAGAGGTGTGCTTTCAAAGGCTGTTCCGAGGTTGAAGCTGGGGTCTTCGATTCGCCCGCGCGTCAGCAGAAACTCCGGGGTCATGTGCAGTTTGTACATTCGGGTGAAGATTTCAAACTCGTACTGGACAGGAATCTCCCAGGGCTTAAGCCCAGGCATCGACAGCATGGTTCCCTTCAATTGACGATAGTGGGAAAAATATTTCTTCCACAAGGTATCAAAGGCATGGTTTCGCTTGGCCAAGATCTCAGGCTCATCTACGTGACCAAGTTGGATGAACCCAGCACTGTCCGCCTCAGTGGTGATATTCACTTCTTGAGGTCGATCAGCGTTGACTCCAACCAGGAGAACCAGGCACCACGGCAGCAGAGTCATCTCTGCCAGCAAGCAGCAATGAATGCCAAATGGATTGTATGAAACGGTTCGGGACTCAAAACGCTAACATGGCTCGAGCCAGAATGGCTACGGAAAAAATATGCTGTGGTCAATCAACCATACCCCCGGTCCCAAAAAAGCTACGGAAAATAAAACATGTTCGCGGCAACCCTAACGGTGATCCACGCTTGAGATCGAGCCATTCCCTATGCTCAAATTCCTGCGCAGGGCCGTTGTTTTTCAGCTTCTAAGTGGACAAACCAAACTGTAAACCCTGAAACCCTAAACCCAATCGTCCTAAACATCCCAAACCGCAACACACCCCTACCCCACCCACCCCACCCACCCCCCAGAGACCCCGGGCGCCTCCCGAAACTCTAGGCGGATCGAAGCCAATTCCCCAGCCGTCAGGGCGATGTTGCCCCAGAACTCCTGGCCCCACAGAGACCCACCATGGCACCGCGGTGGAAGCAACCAGCTGCCACGTGAGGAGCTGATCACCAGCAGTTTCTCTGGGTACTCCCTTCTACTGCTCACCAGAAAAATGGGGCTATCAACTTTATCAACAACAAGGGCCAGCAAGATAGTAATGAGTAATGATTCAACCTGGTAATGAATCTGTAATCCATATGGGTTTGTCCAAAGCCATGGTGGACCCCCAAATCACTGGTGGTTTCCCTATTAAGAATGTCTATGAACTTGGATGGTAAGTAGGTTATTGACAAACCCATATTGGTACTGTGGTTGGTGACAATGGCTTTATAGCGATCATCAACTGTCGATCATTGGTAATTTGTTGATGATTGTTAATACTGAGAAGAAACTGGTAATCAACGGTACCGATCTGCAGTTTACCATAAACCGACACCAACCAAGGGAAAGGATGGTTGATAGCCACACAAGCATTATTATTCGATACTAATGGCTAACCCACATGAATGATCCATGGCTCGTTGGAGGGCAAAGAATGATGAGTGAATAGCCAAGAGATGCCAAAAGAGTTGACCATTCTGAGTACGTGGGTGAGCAAAAGATGTAATAGTAACAAGATCTAAATGCGAAATGTTCTTAGCAAGATCGCTAGAGCAATGATCTTATCATTGGTGGTGATTGCAACATCTGGTAAAATCATGTAAAGTCACTGCTGGTTCGAAAATGACAAAACGATAATGAAAGAATCACGAAGACTGGCCAACCATTCTGGCTGAGAATTGGTTATGATTTTATGAGAATTGATTTTGCACCATCATTGACCGTCATTGATGGGTATTCTGTTGTTGACCATTATCATTGATGCTTCAATGGTGATCATAAGTGACTAATTGGTGCTTTTAGTGGCAACAGTGAATAATGGTGGTCGAAAACAAATATTCCAACGCCTTTCAATTTTCAGAGTGGCAAGATTCCAGAAACCTTCTGTCTCTTCCATGGATGCTCACTTCATCCCAAGATGCCCTAATTGATTGCATCGCATTCCTCCTAACCCGGCGCAACGAGATTTGTTGCATCATCCTCAGTTTCTACTTTTCTTGGGCTTCAGCGAGACCGTCCAGTCGGAGGATGACTGATAGCAGCTACTAAGCGTCAACGCGGAAAAACCAGTGATGGATTCATAGCATTCAACGATGATTCATAACACTTGTCCATTGCAGCAAAATTGCTTTGAAGCCGTGGGCTTGTTCATGCCCTAAGTTCTTACTCTCAACTTACTTTTCTTGCAGATAACAACAGAACCAGATTGCCACTGCCGTAAATCCAACCAGTTGCTACTCATCAACTCATTGCCAGTGTTAGATGGTTGACCCAGCCTCAACCAATGCTTAACCAACCATAAACAGCCAGTATCCAATGTTTCTGACCCCCTGATGTTCCCATTGTCACTGGGGAACTGATGGATCTCTCCCGCAGGTCCTGGCAGCACACGTCCCACTTGTCGAAGACCATGACTCCGTTCACCCACAGCCTGGCTCACCGAGAGTTGGAGAAAGGGGGAAACCACCAATGGATGTCTCCATGAGCTCCAAAAACCACCAGTTTATAGTTTAAAAACCGATGATGTTGACTAAAATATCACATTTGTTCAACATTTTCAAAGATGTCTATCCCCAAAAATGGATCTCTCCACAAGATGTCTGCAGGTGTCTCAACAAAAAAACCCAACGTCGAGTCAGCGGCGAACCCGTTGCTCCCCAGCCTCGCGGAATCGTCGGCGTTGACGTAGAAAGTGTAGGTCTCGGAATAGTCCGGCAGCACAAAGCCTGGGGCCATGGGAAGCACCGAGCTCTGCTGTGCACCCGCCGATCTTTACATGGCAAAAATGGGGGCACTGTGCACCTACCAACATGAGGTCTGCACCTAGCAACTCCTGCCTGACCACCCTTTACAACAAATTCTCTCAGTTGATAGAGGAGTGATGATAACCCATGACCAGAAGAACAGAACAACAGTTGTGAGAATGTGAAAACTGATGATGAGCATGGTGATACTCACCATGATTAGATGATAACAATCATGATTATGTAGGGATTGTAGCTAATGAGCATAGCCTGTAGATACCTGCAGTGAGAAATGGTGTCTGCAGGTGGCCGGTGAGCCACAGCAATCAACCATGTTCTGTGCAGGTGGATGTGATGGCAAGCGACATTCACAACACTTCAGAGATTTCTACTGACTAATCATGGAAGAGAAAAAACATGGTATGTATATATGATGCTGGTGATAGTGCTCAGAACCACGATAGCAATACCAAGTAGCATTAACTAAAAGTGAACCATCGCAAGTTCATGTTCTTAACATCACTAACATTTCCAGCCCACAACTCAGCTTCCTGCCTGTCCACCGCACTGACACGTAGTCGGAGGCATAGAGCGCCACAGCGCCCAGGCCCCAGTTGAAATCTCAGCGCCGCTGCTGTGGCCACAAGTCATGGATGCGTCATTCAGTCAGCATGAACCGTAAGCAAACCATGTATATGTACTACAGATTGACAGTGAACCATCGGTCGACACCTGATGAATGAATCGTCACCACCCAAGCAAGCCGTGGGCTGTGGATCCGGAAAGCACATGGAGCTTCCCATCTGGAAACTGCCAAGGTCAGCCCTTGAGAAGATTAGTGGTTGAAGAATGGTTGAAACGGCCTGTGCTCCAAAGAGCGGTCTTCCGGGGCAACAGGGTGGCTCTGCTATGGGGGTGGCATTGTAGGTTGCCAACCAGCTGCCTAGGAAGGGGGCCTGATTGGAAACATACGCACTCTCTCTGGGACCATGCTGGCAGCTATAGGCTATAGGACTATGCTGCTACTGGTTGTAGGTCACGAACCTGCTGACTCGACTTGTAAAAGGGAACATTGGTATATACTTCAGCCCAGGTGAAACCAATCTGAAGCGTTTCCATCTGTCGGTTTCGGGGGCTCTGCATCTGCTTTTCTTTCACGGCTCTAAGCGCGAGCGCCCCTTCGGATTCAAGGTGCTCAGAGCAGACCCCAGAGGGCCCACGCGCGAATAAAAGGTGAAACGATGGCAGTGTCACCGGCAGTGGATGGTGACGAGCCAGCAAGGTGCGGAAAGTCCAAAAGCAATGATTCATAGGAAGGATGAGTAGCCAATGAATAGCCATGATTGATAATGGTTAGTTGTGAACAATGATACCAAGGCAACAAACCAGTGCTTGACCAACGGCCTCTGATGGTCGCCAATGGTTAACAAGTTGATGAACTGGGTAGTGGCGGTTGATAATGCTGATTAGTAAGCAGGATGGTTGGCAAGCTGGCTGTCGGGTTGTCTGTGCTTTTGGAAGTGTGAACGTCTTGCAACATAGCCAACGATTAGTGGCTGGATACAACCGATAAGATAAACATTCACCGAATATTGGCTTGGTTCATGGGAACATCTACAAGATATCCTCGTAATCATCCTGGAGTGGATAGAATATCCCCCATCTTCAATATTTACCCAGGATCCCTAGATTTTCACCGCCAATAATAAGGGCTTGCTGGTGATTTTCACAGCCATTTCTAGGAAATGATGGTCGGATGTAACAAGTAACAGTCAGAAGCAGGACCGTCGAATCATGAGTTCAGCAGAGCTGGTTTGTTCTATGGGGATTGTGCCACCTGGAGGAAATGGAAAATCCCAAGTTCTAGTCCTTTCTTCAACTACCAGCGACTGGAACTCAACCAATTCAACGCAGAATGACAGCTAATGGTGGTTTGATGACAAGTTGCTATTGAGTTAATGATGATCTCTGGTGAATGATTGTCAAGGGGGTGAATGATGGCTACAGCTTGATCAGCACACCTTGGAATTTCACTGCTTTCCTCACCTTTGCAGCTTTGGCTTCTACTAGAACTAGCGCTTTCTCAGCAGGCGGCCCAGGTCAGTTTGTTTCAGCCGGGCAGTTTCAGTCCTGTACCGCAGTTGTTGAGGCGGCCAACGAAGGGGTCCAACGCAATCGCCCGCGACGGATGGTGATCTTGCTATAGTGTCGTACTCCCCACCATCCCAGGTGAAAATCTTAGCAAAACCACGTCACATCTGGGGTACCACCGTGACAAGCCGGAACTAAATTGCATAGCAAGGGACCAAGAAAGGTATCGCGTGACTTGGTTTCATATGGCTTCAGGCACTTGTTCTTTCGTCCCCTAGACCCATGGCACAAACTGCCACACCCTGATTCTGACCCAAAGAGCTGATGACAAACAATGGGATGTTGACGGTGCCTCAGGCAGCATCAAAACCAACGGTTTTCCAACGCACGAACTGCAACCATCGCCGAGGACAGATCCCGCAATTTTGGACCAGCCTGGTTTGAATGATCTGATAGCCACCAACTAATATGAGGGGTTCTGTGGTTCACCACAACCTCAAAGCCTTTGACACGCTGCCATCCATTTTCACGACTGCCATTGAATTCTGCTGCGGTTCACAGCTGTCGCCTTTGGATGGACGGCCATCAGTGTGGGAATCGCTTGGGCCCACGAGATCAAAGCACTGATCACCACGTTTCAGGGGACCTCACCACAGCAAGGCGCGCTCTGCTTGAGATCTGCTCGGTTTCGGGTTGACCTGCTCGGGAATCAGCTTTGGAGACGAGAAGTCAACGAAGTCTGCACTAAAAGGCTGGAACATCTGGAACTTTGGTACTCAAAGCCACTGCTTCCAGCAAAATCCGTCGCAGTTCATGGTATGCTTCACATGCCTCCTCCTGCAAATCCAGGAAGCCTGGGGTGTTGGGCATGGTGGCCAGTAGAGGTTCCAGTTGCTGCAAGCATTCCACCATCCCAGCCCCCACAGTGGCCCAAGGTCCCTGCAGCTGCGCTGCCACTGGCTCTGGCACTGCAGCTGGTTGCTGCAGCTGGCGCCTCAGGCGTTGGTTTTCCCTTCGCAACTCCTGTAGCTCACGACTGCCAGCAGTGCCAGCACCAGCGCTGGAGGTCCTGAGGTCCAACACCTCGGAGTTCAGCTGCTCCAAGGCCCTCTGGTGCTTCCCCAGCTCCTGCTGCAACTGCTTGAGGTCCTCCAACCGATGATCTAACTCCTGATCTCTGGAGCTCAGCCATTGATTCATCAAATCCAAAGTGAAAACCAAGTGGATCATACTTCCCAAGACCTCCGGATTCTTCGCAAACATCGCGGTGTGTTCCAGGACGCTCTCCTGCACCTCCCGCAGATCCAGATCTGTGGTCTGTCTCAGCTGCTGCAACTCCTGCAGCAGTTGCTGGACGGCCTCCTGGCCATGCGCCAAGCGTCTCCGGCCCTCAGCCAGGGCCTTCAACGCACCTTCGGCCCGCGAACGCAGGGAGGCCACGCCAGCCATGGCTCAAGGTCTGTGCAAGGCTACAACGGTGACAACCGTGACAAACAACTCAGGTGTTAACAAGAGATCCGGCTGATCTGATGAGACTGATGAAGCCATCAAGCAATAGTCTTGAAGGGTCGAAATTAGCTGTTGCTGTTGGCCTTAGGGTGCTCAACCTGAGAACTGCGTCAAGCTCCAAGGTCACTCATCGAAGCAAAGTAAGCATGGGTGCTATATTGGTCCAAGAAAGAATCGTTTGCCCAGCTGCCCACCTGCCACCAGCCCGCCCTTGCTCCTCATCCAAACGTTGCCACCCGCGGGGGGTGTTTCGGAGGTCTCCCCATTGTTCCAACTCCGCCTGCATCTTCTCACAGTGTGCCAACAGCCTTTCCTGAGACGCAAGAGAATCGGAAACGATCTGTCTTGTGATGTGAAGCAAACAGTTTTAAGCAGAAAAATCACCTTTCAAACATAGTCCTCAAAAAAGGCATGTGGGCTGCACGCACTTGCAAAGATACCCTAGCCTTTGGACGCTTTCAGGTCGATCATCAGTGGTGGCTCATGGTGATTTCCAGGTCCCAGAGGGGTTCGGAAAAAAAAAAAAAAAAACAGGTCGACATCATCCAAAATCACCCCTTCCAATGCAAAACAGGCTTTGGATACCTTTCCATATGGCAGTTCTCCCCAACAAATGATCGTGCAGAGACCACCATGCAGCACAGAGTCAAAGTCCAGTATAGGTGAGGCATCCTCTCCATCGTCTTCCGTGAAGGTGCATCCCAAGCTGCCTCAGCGCAACGCCCTCGGGTTCCACGGGCTTTCAGCAGGTCAAGGCATTCTTGCAACGAAAGTTGGAGGGAAACCATCTGTGGCAGTTGATCATCTTGACAAATGACCACCGTACTGTGAAACTGGGAGAGGCAACTTGGACCCACTTCGTTGGGATGATCGAGCACACCAAAAGAAAATTGGTGGCTTCCTTGCCAAAAGTGTCGGCATCATCATACATGGACAATCTCACATGGGTGATCCGTTTGCTCCGAAACAAACTCATCAACGATGGCTGAGTGAACAGGGCCCAGGTGTGGCTCAAAAAACTCAGCCGCCCCACCATGAAAGTCCGTCGTCTCCCCGAAAGGCGACGTGGGGATCGACTTCACCTGAAGCTTCGCGACCCCAGTGAGGCAGCCAGAGCCACAACCAGTTTTTTCCGCCACAATTCGCTGGTGAATCCGGACGCATTGGGAGTTCACTACAGCACGATTCACCGAAATTTCAACACCAAGAAAAGTGGCAAACAAAAATGGGATAACGGCCATATTGCCGACAACCACAGGGATGCCGAGATACCTGTATAGTGCCAGCAGTCATGGAGAAAGGAAAGCAACATAGTGGGGACATATATGGCTAGGCCAAAAATTGCATCTTTGTTCCTAACGAGGTCTAGGGTGAGAACTCTCCAATCAACCTTCACACGCCTCAACCTTCCAAGCTTCAAAACCAGAGCTCTCCCATGGCTCGTCTCCAGTGGTACTCTAAGGGAAAGCACTCCACCCAACAGCCCAACAGGAACCAGCTAAGCGAAGCAGCTGAAGCAGCCGACCGCAGCCCCCTGGGAATCTCCACTGCAACCTGTCGTCCCTTGCTCTCCACGATGTCAACCAAGTCCTGAGACGCTGCCAACCTTGGCCCTGCACCTGGTGGTGGTTACGTCCTGGGGGCAGCCCTGGTGAGGCTACGCTTACATTGCCATCAGCAGTGGCAATCCAGCTGCTCCTTGGAAAATCGGTAACACTGCTTGGGTACAGCATGTTGACAGAGGTGAGGTCTGACCATTCCATTAGGAAATGGCGTCATAACCAGCGAAATTAATCAACTAAACCAATTTTCTTGACATCACCACTCCAGCATGATTGGTGCTTCATCCGGTCAGTGTTTCCTTGTTTTACTGCCAGCTACTATCATTGGGTTTATGTCTCTCCGTTTCGGTCGGTGGATGGGTTGTCTACAAGCAGCTCTTGGGATCCGAAGCTGACCCAACAGCAGTGCAGAATTTCTCGGTTGGGAGGTCATTGACCCCCCGAGACTCTGAAGGTACACCGATGGGCGCGCCCTTTCGTGCATTTCGTGTGTGATTGTCTGGCGAAAGCATATTGTTGACAAGCTATCAACGATGGTTCTGCTGTGACTAAGCCTGCTTAGTACTCGTTACTAACCCTCCGGAACCAGTAGCCAGCGGGTGAAGATGGCTATTCGCCATTTTAACAAACCATCAACGAATCATTATGCACCATTGTCAATCCAACCGTCAAACATGAGCTAAGGATCCGTCATCCATTCACCAGCAGCCATCAGTCAATTATCACCATTGATTTGCCGTTGACAAATCATGTGAAACCATATCAAAGCATATTCATCTAAGCATCAATCCACCAACAGGTAGATCCCATCATCAACCCCGACATCCTCCCAACCTGATCCCGGGCCCCAGGGTCGCCCGCCTGGTGCACCTCCGCCAAGCGCTTCTCCTTCTCATGCATCGCCTGATGGCGACAGGTCACTCCCATGTCCCTTCGCAAACTTTCATTACAGGCAGCCCCATAATCTTTGGGTCAACTGCCAAGGGCAAACTTTCCCAAAGAAAATCATGAGAAACACTTTAAGCTTCACCAAACAAACGCCGGTTTCTGAACACAGAAAAACCCAGGGTTCAACTCTCATGTTCTCCAGGGCAGTTGATGGCAGCACTGCGCAAAGCTTCACTTCGCCAGGTGGCGTCGAAAAAGCTGTCGGAGCTTCGGTTGAAGGCGTCGGTTGTCTCGGTAAGCCCCCAGCGCCTGCGGTTACCAACTGGGTGAGTGGTGTCACGAAGCATCACCGGGGTTATGACTCTATGGATCTCTTTAGTTGTATGACACGAGATTGTCATAAGTGAGTCTTAACCATCAATTCATCAATCAATCAATCAATAAATCAATCAATCAATCAATAAATCAATCAATCAATAAATCAATCAATCAATCAATAAATCAATCAATCAATAAATCAATCAATCAATCAATCAATCAATAAATCAATCAATAAATCAATCAATCAATCAGTCAATCAATCAATCAGTCAATCAGTCAATCAATCAATCAATCAATCAATCAATCAATCAATCAATCAATCAACGGAACAATGATGATGGTAATTCTGGAATCAGTGATAGTTCACAAGCCAAAATCATATACGTTCATGAACCCTCATCGCTACGGGTATGACTCTATGGGCATGACACTTGGAAATGAGTCTTTACCAGCATCAATCAATTAACAAAGATGATGCTTACACTTCACCAATCAATAAGCATCAGATCATTTCGGAATAGTCCCCTAGAAGCATCATCGTTGGGTGCGAGGTCATCATAACATGAAGTACAAAGGAGCAAGCATAGACGAAGATCATCAGGATCTCACCGACAAATCTCAACAAACATCAGGACCCTCCCGTCGTTCCCCATCATTTCATCTGTCATATGTACCAAGTCCACACCTTTCTCATCGCTGGATCAATCCCTCTTGCAGCATGTACTTGCATCAAAAACAACCAACCAAAAAACCAGGGTGACACAAATCTACATCAGTGACTACATCCTTTGGCAAAAAAATCGAGGGGCGTTTCATGGGCGTGCTACATCGTGCTACCAAGACATGGCGTTCCCATCATCTCAGTTGATCCAACGGCGGTGATTCCAACGGCACCTCTCGGCTTTTTTACGCTTTTCATCGGCTTCCCTGAGGCGCGGCACAAAGGGAAGGCGGCCGGCCCTTGCCCCTGGATGTGGCCTGGACCTGTCAAGAGGGAAGATCATGAGATCGTTGGAAGCATCAGGGTTCCAAGAATCCTTGTGTTTTGTGGTGAGAGAGAAATTGTTCAAACAGTGGATATAGATCGCATCGTGATTTTAGAAAACGCTCGTTAGATTGGTTGTACCGTGGCCACTCAAATATACCCACACACATACACGTTACAAACGCAACGAACCCCAATGTCCAAAAGAATTGGTGAGTGCAAACGCCACCATTTATCCATTTCCAATATTGAAGTCCTTGCCATCCAAGGTTTATTTGCTGGCAATTCATTTCCTATTGAAAGGTAAAAGGAGCAGCATGCGCTCTCAGCTCATTGAGCCGACAAAGAAGATGCAAAAGGAGGTCAACTACATGTGTGGTGAGCCTATAAGTGTTTTGCATCAGATTCTGACGAATTTGACCAATGGTGACATTGCTGAACTTCCCATTTTGTTATGTAGAAGAGAACGGTGAGCCTGTTGACCACCGCGTCTGCCATGGCTTGGCTCTCAATAGAAGCTCCTCTCCCAAGTCGTGGCCAAGATCATCATCCATCTGGTTGAAAGGCTCCACATTAACGTGGAATCTTTGAGAACGACCAGTACCCTTTGAGAAGACCCGGACCAAGACCCACCTGGACACCAGTCCCAAAAGGACATGCAAAGCCTACGATCAGAAAGCCAGTCCCAGAATGGTTGGTTGCTGGGGCCCGTTACCCGTATCACTGGCAATCCATGATCCAAACAAGGTTAAGGCACACCCAATCGCTTCACAACTGATCCTATTCAACGATGTATCCAACAGGTATGGTCAGCTCCACCCAACCAACAAGCCATAGCCTCACAGCCCTTCACCCACCTGGGGCCCCCATGGAACCCAGGGAGTCCCTCCCACCTCCGAGCATCGGCTTCCTCCTTGGCCAAGAGGTCCATGTATTTCTGAGCCTCGTCGCAGAACTCTTCGGTCCTCTGAAAGGTGCGCCTCATCGCCTGGAGCGAAAATGCAAGGCGAGGCAAGGCGAAAGGGCAGAGAAACTGAGCTGAGTCATGCTGAGAGGTCGGGGCTGTGGGATGATTCAATGGTTTGGATTCTGATTGATGGATCAGATTTGCGGATCATTCCATTGGGCATACATTTTTTTGGGGTCTTACTCATGTATCTCCAGAATGCAATCCTGCCTCACTGAAGCATTCTGTGAGAAGGCTAAGTCACCCTTTCGGATGTTCCAATGGCTGTCAAGAGGCCGGGATAGTCGTTGGCAGTGAACCTGTTACATCATCCATCCCAAAATATTCAGTGCGATTCAACTGGTCCGAAGGGACGGAAATTTGGAAGACCCCACGTTTGTGATTCCACCAGGGTGATTCAATTACGCGCCAACAAACGAGTGAAAAAATCCTTCTAATAGTGTCCGTTATCCCGTTGACCAGCCGATGGCAATCCCCCAAAAGCGAAATGGGGACTTGTTAATAAACCACCCACAGTAGATAAATCACAACAGCGATTCGAATGGTAATAATTGCTGGTGAAATATAAACATGGATCGAGCACTTTCCTGTTTTCCAGGCTAATAAATGGATGACCATGGGTTTGCCCAAGATCGAGATGATCAAGATTTGAAAAACTACATAGCTCTCCGTATCTTGACTTAGTCATTCCCCAGCGGTTTTGTCAGCTGCACACATTACCCTGTCAAGCGGGCAAGCCTCCTGGTGTGGCGGAGAAAGGGAACCTTCCTGCCAACCACCGCTGAGTCGCATGACGCATGGCTGCTTCTCAAACAATTGAACCATTGAGATCAAGAGGAAAAAAATCAAAACTGTGAAACCGATTCCAATGATTTCGAACAAATAAAATGAATTTGCAGTTTTCAAAAGCATTGGAATTCTGTCAACGCATCGAAAAACGCATGGCACGGGATCCCACGGGAGGCCCCGGTCCTCGAGGTGCTCGTCCTTCCCCAGCAGGTCATCCAGCAGCTGCGTGACGCCCAGGGAGTATTCCCTCGCGGACAGGCTGCAACCAGTGGATACAAACGAGGGGATATGACAACCTCGTCATGGTTACCAATGGACCGAGGATGTCGGGATAGCTGATGTAGATATGTTTTTGAATGTGATTGTCATTGGTTCTATGTGATTCATCAACGCCAAGCAATCGCACGACTACGAAAACCTGAGATCACCAAGAGCTATCGGGGATCAACAAAACACGCCTTCGCCCTCTGTGAGACGATGCCGGTGGAACCGAGATGTGACCAAGAGCTGATGATCAACTGAGAGGTGCGGAAACCTCAACTGAATCGACTGATCACAGTTATCCCAATCATCAGCTGGTTGTGGTTCAGAACAAGTGTATATTATGTTAGTAGATATATGAGGATTGATCATGAAGATTAATCATTCCTGAATATCCTTAGAACTTTGCTTGTAGTGAGGACTAGTCATAAAGATTAGAATAGATTATCGGTTAACCGATAATTGATAACAAATGCATGCAACACAAGTAGCAATCATGAAAATATCAATATCATCCAATATCAATAGTTCTGCCAACAACATTAGTGATAACAATAAGAACCAACAAACATGGCTGGATCACCTGCAGTCCCCTGGGTTTTCACCAAGGAGCTCGTCTCTTGGCGACTCCATGTCAGCAACGCTGGCAGTTTTGTGTCAGCTTTTTGGGCTCGATCCACGGCTAAGATTTCCTGCTCCATCCATGACAGATTGACCCCGCGTTCTACACACTGTCTCTAACATCTACAAGCTGCAAACATCGAAAGTAAAAAGTATAAAGCACCTGGTTCCAATCATGTTGCTGCACCAATCTTGAGCTGAATTCTGCTCCCTGCAAGGGAATCAACACGGGACGAGAATCCTCATTGGCCGAGTTTTCTCAATGGCGAGACGCAGTCCAGCAGTTGCTGTTGGTGATGTTTAAGCATACCAGGAATTGGAACACCCGCGCATGGGTCGAAAATGGAAGACCAGTTTGGACAAAGTTTGGGCTTGTGAAGGGCGGGCTTGACCCACACAGCCAGTAGCCATGAGGCACTGAAAGATTCTGCTGACAACCCTGGAACTAAGCTGCGCCAACTGAGCACCACACTGATTTCCGGGTCTTGTCTGGTGACCACCGGCATTCCATACAGCCACTGATTGTCCCAGTACCTGTCGCCGATCTAAGGCCCACCGGTGGTAGCATCAAATTTTTGAGGGGCCTCCCTACTAAATGTGCTCCAAAAAGATCCATAATCTTCAAAAATTGCCTCGAATCCAGGAACTGCCGCGGCTTCCGCTGCTCATGGCAGGGGGCACTGACCCAATAGACCTCCGGGCTCAATGGCTTGCACCAACAATGAGTACTGCCCCGCCTGCGACCAAGACATCCAAGCGCCCCAACGGTCAGAATCTCAGGTGCTATATCCAACGGCATCGAGCCTTACCACACCACAAACTCGAATAGCTCGATGCTGTTTGCGACTGGGGAAAAACGCCCAGTCACTGCGTTCATCTGCTAACGTCTTTTCTTCAAAGAGCTTGGCATAATTCCAGCGCAGTTTTAATTTGAAATCCTTTTTCTGTTTGCGAGTCAAAATTGGGTGCCCAAAAAATCCAATAGATTCCAGTAAATGATCCAAGTATTTGGACCTTATGGTACCATCAATGTTTGACCCATGTACCATGAGGTCCAAAGAGTTCAAGGCTTGGCTGCTTCCACCGCAGGTTGGCCTTCCGGAGGGTGTAGGCAAAGCGGTACATCCCACTGTCAGTGTCGACTGAGTGGGTACAGCAAATGGGCCTAGCCGAAAGCAGAGCCCTCAGGGATCCTGACAGACCCTGACATCAAAGCCGCAGAAAAATGCTGACTTCAAACTTCAAAGGAAAGATTTCGATTGGTTGAGGTTTCTGGATGAGTTTTTCCATATGTGGGTTGCTTCAATCATGGATGTGTGTGTGTGTGTGTCAAATTCCAGAGTCCTAAAACTACCGGGGTCATCACATCAATCAATTGAGATGTTTCCAAGCTATGACCAGGACCATAAGTATACATGATTTCCAAAGAAATGACATCCACCAATCCTCCCTCATAACATTGAAACCACCAACCAAATTATCAATATTGACCGATAGCCATGGAGATATATGTACAGCTGGTGTATCCCCTATTCAACTGTTGGTGAATATCCCCTGGTATCAACCATTTACCCTTACGAACCATTCTTTACTAACCATTGCATGGCTAATATTGACCCACGAAGCATCAAGGCTCACAACTCTGCGGAATCATTGAGGCTCCCAACTGGCCCAGCACATCCGGAGCATAGTTCGGATGGGGCGAGGCCACGCGAACGCAGATCTGCCAGTGCCAGTGTCAATCAACACGATCTCTGACCCCTAATGAATATAGCAGTGGTTAAAGGTTAGAATACAATGCTTAATATAATATGGTGAATGAGTTGATGCTGATTACAGGTTCATATGGTGATAGATATACTAATTACTAACCCTAATTGTTCGGTTTATGATGCTCCCATGTTTGATTCGTCCAAGATAGTGAATGATGAGCGGCTGATGAGATTAACGATTGCTTTGGCCAAGAATGGTTCGTGGCAGCTATTGATGTTTATACACAAGCAACCATTGACCATGATAATCAAATATGAATATCCCAAAGGCATCCTCTTTGGCATCTCTGGAAACGAACCACGAACCCCAACCCAACTGCCAAAGCCAAGGGGCTGTGCCCGTGGAGTCCAGCTCGCACACATCATGAACCGAAAGGATAAATCTCCGACCTCCGACCTGAATCGAAGTGGTCGGTTGGTCATCCAGACCAAGTTTCCAGCTGATGCTGATCGACGGCCAGGGAATCTGGTCCCCTGGTCTTATGCACCATGATGAATCACAGCATATCTGATACATTTCGGTTCGGGAAAATCCAGGTTCATAATCATGGTGAATGTCGCCCAGGGTTCCTGGTGTATCCTAGACCGCCTCAGATCCAGTCGACCAGATGGGAACAAAATGACCCTACCACTGTGGAAAATTTCATGATGTTTATGTCCTGAATCATCTTTTGGATGGCAAGCTGTTGAACTGCTGCTCCTTCAACACGGACCAGTCATGGTCAGTCCACTTCTGATTTCTAGCGAAGCTGGACCCAGCTGAAGTTGGTGAAGCCATCCGTCACCGCTGACATGGGAGCCCTACCCTGGCTCCATGGGACCCCACGACTGATCATCTTCGCTTGTTTTCACAAGAACCAAGTTGGGTGGTTTCTTAAAATAAGGAAACCCGAAATCATTCAAACGTAACCATTTATTGTGATAAACCAACCATGTTGGGGGGGTACCCCTGTCTTAAGAAACCCTCATGTGTCACTTTGGTGAGATCAACCTCCCCAATCACAGACAAACTCGGCATCCCTCTCAGTGTCGAAGCAAACGAAGCCAACTGGAACGATAGTTGGCTACTAAGTTAATAACCTGCAGGTTAATAACCAGTCTCAGTCTTCAACTATCGACCACACAACTAACAACAACCAACACACCAACCAACCAACTCACCAACCAACCAACCTACCTACCTACCAAGCGACCTATCTTCCTACCAACCCTGATTATTGACCAACGGTTCACAGCTGCTGCCCAGGGCTGGGTCCCCCCAGCGATCTCATCCTCTTTGGTCACGGGATCCACCGCACGCACTTGAGCCGTGTACCTGAGGAGGGTGGCGAACGGCGCCGGCCAGTAATCATTGAGAAGGGTCGAAGCTTGGTCGAAGCTTGGTCGAAGATGGGTTGAATGATGGCTACTGAATGCTGGCTAAATACTGAATGATTGAATGGTAGTTAAATACTGAAGGATGGTTCGATAGTGGCTTTGTGACTTTAAAATCCCATGTACCTTTGGATGGGTTGGGATGGATCCTGGGCACTGCCATGCACCAGCTGGGTGCACCAGCTGGGTGGTGAGATGATAACCACAGCTGGGGCCGGTGTGCAAGCGCAAACATCCATGACTTGGAGGCACACTGTTGATGGGAATACCCAGGTGGGTCTATGGTTCATGAAAATCGGATCTGTTTCAAGGGAGCACCCAATGAAACCTTATGGAACTTAGTTTGACCCAATGACAAAAATAAGTTTCCAAGCTTTCCCATAAAATTCGGTGAGCTCCTCTCTTCCCTCAATCCTGCCCGGAGCACTCCACATCTGCACCTCGGCACAAGAGACATCGGAAATTGTTATCCCTCACCCCAATGTCAATCCCCTGAATCCAAAATTGCTAGTTTCCTACCAAGCCAAGCTTGTCAGCGGTAATAGTGGGGGCAGGGATTATCATGCCGGATCTACGGTGACTGGAGACCAGCCCATGTCTTGCCAGACGAAAAAGGCAGCCCAAATTCAGACAGACCACATTGGACACCAGGAATTTTGGGACACGGGCCAACCGACCAGCCAAGCACCCCCCTGCACAATTTTCATCTGCAACTCATCTCAGTAGATGGAGCTTCATTCAGAACAGCAACTCTGTTGCGGCATTTCTGACAGCCGAAAACCCTCAGAAGTTCCAACAGATACAGGAACGCGGTGATTAGAAGCAGCCAGCGCCCATGCATCCCGCTGGTCCAAGCGAACCAGTTCTGAAAAGCCAACAAGACGCTAAGGCTTCCATGCAGATATCTTCGTGACATCCCAGCCGCTGTCCTATCACGCGTCACCTGCGACACACCGAAGTGTCCATGACCCACTTTGCACATCAACATGTTGGTGCCAGTGGCCAGAAGTACTATGGGCAGCAAAACAGGTACCAAGGCGCCCCACAGCAGAGCTATCTCAGCCCAGGTGACCAGTAAACTTGCTTGTTGGCCGCGCTCCAAGGATCTACTCGTGCAAAGTGCACCACGCAACATGTAGAGCTGTCCATCTTTAAGATAGGAGAGTTGCCACCTGAGGCGTGGGCAACATCGAAACCACCCAAGTTACCAGGCTCACCCATGGGCAAGCTGAAGACTTGCAGCTGGGAATCCAATCAAAGACCCATAAGACATATGCTAAGGTTACAAGTCACAATGTTGAAACACCAAAACAAACTTTCCAATACAATATCCTAACCCAACATAGTGTCAAGGTGTGCTTCGTGTTGATCAATTGCTAATTACTGCTGCTTCACGCGAGGTCGCAAACGAGAAGCACCCGACTATGGGCTATAGTGGTACTACTGTTGCTTGGGAACCTGTCAGTTTGGTTCCGATGGGTCTTGGGGCTGGAGCTGTTGGCTCATCCATTTGATATATCCCATGACCAAGCACACACACACACACACACACACACATTTCACTATTCGTTCAGGCGGGGACAAATTCACCTAAACCCCGCACTTCACCTGTGAAACTCACCCTGAGTGCCTTATGAGGAGGATGATGGGTTGCAGAAAAGCTCGGGTGATCATCTTGGACACCAGCAAGGGTGCCATGGTGTCCACCACTGAGCGGGCACAGGCACTGTCGCTCCACCAGGACTCCTTGGCTGAGCAAAGGTCTGCTAATGGTTCCAGCAGTGGATGATCACCCAGGCTGATGTTGAAGAGCTGATAGTCTTCTGTGCTTTCATCGCACACCTCATAGCATGCTGCAACTCAGGAGGGGAAGAAATCTGTTTTCGGAAATGTGTTTATGCTGGTTTGCAAGTGCATAAAAGGGAGTAGTATCACTCTGGCTCTCAGTTCTTTTGGATGCTTCCTGTTGATGACTCGGTTCTCAATGTCTTCAAATACTGTTCCCATCTACCTAATTTGACTATTCACCAAGAAACTTTCCAGAAGTGGGTCCAGCCATTCATGCAGTGAGTGGTCAAATAAATGGTGCTCACCACTCCTGCAAGCCACATCGTCCCTAAACGCGCAGCCATCAGTAGCATTGATCTTCGCATGCCCGTGGCCTCCGAAAAAATCTTCACCACTCGCGGTGTGATAAACATGTCGACCAAGACCATGACCAAAGCCTCAGGACCAGCTTGGACGTGCAAGACTTGTGGCAAAACACTGTTGCCTCAAAAAGCCAAGTTTAGCAAGTGCAGCAAGTGCAAACTGCTGAGCAAGTGCACTATGAAAGCCAGTCCTCTTCAAATCATGCCCCTTCAGTGACAAGCTAAAACTAGTGCGTCCAAGTTGCAGCTTGGTAGTGGAAGAACTTCAACCACCAAGTGGAGAGGTGCAAGGTATTATTGTAAGGAATGGCACCCACCAGGGCATAGACAATGGATGGAAGGGACAACAACGCTACAATGCACAGCCAGCAGAAGCTGTAGATAACTCTGGCCAAACCAATCACCTGAGCTGCCTGGGCTTCCTCCATGGCTTCCTCCATGGCTTCCTCGGTGTCTCTCCTTCCAGGTGCGTAGCGTAGAGAAAAGGCGCCCACGGCAACCCACGAAGCCCATAGGATGGCCACCATCCATTCCCCCACGTGGCCGTGCTCACTGTCCGGATTGGAGAAGTTGCTCAACGTGGCAGAAGAGAAGCTGCTGCTACACTCGTAGTATGTGGCATTTGCAGCATAGAAAGCGAGCAGAAATGCAGCCAAAACGGTTAAAGCCGTACCCAGTTGAAATAGAAAAATGTGCATTTTGCGGGTGAGCTCAGAGCATTTCGATGATAAAATCTGGCGACCGTTTTTGCTAAACAGAAGCAACCAACACGCTGCGAATGCGACTGCCAGCAATGACCCCCGCTTCAAGGTACTCGTTGCTCGGTCATCTGACACGTAAAGAAACGGTTGACGTTCATGCCGCTGTATCCACTGCGGCACTTGGGAGCTCCCGTTCCCCAGCATATTCCCAACAAGTGAAATTGAGCGCACATTCTGAGGCCAGCTCGTAACCTTCTCGGGTAACCCGCATGAAAGGCGATTGTTATGCAGCAACAAAACAGGACCCCGTGCACTGGCATTGCTGCAAAACCCGCAGGTTTCCGGGCAATGAACTGCGACGTCTGAATGCGGATCACATCCGATTCCTGCATAGGGATGGTCACGACAAGACAGCTGGCCCTTGACAAAAGACTCATCATCGACACAATCTTTGAGGAGTTTGAATGCTGGAATTGAACCCACCAACCGATTCGAGTGAGCCGAAAAGAGTAGCAACTTGGGCGCAGTGGTGAGCTCTTCAGGCAGTTTACCCTGCAGTCGGTTCTCGTGTAACGTGAGCACATTCAGATTCCTCAAGATCTGGCCTGGCACAAGCCCGTACAAGGCATTGCGGTGAAGTGTCAACACCTCCAAGCCTTGGAAGTGACTGAAACAGCTGGGGATTTCGCCCTTCAACCTGTTGCCGTGCAAGTACAGGGTCTGCAAGTGGTTACCTCCCAGTTTGCAGATCTCAAGCGGATCACTCAACCTGTTGGAGTGCAGCAAAGCGACTTGCAAACTCGGAAAGGTGACATTGATGTTGTCTTTCGACAATGTTTCCAACTGGTTGTTGTGCAATGAGAGCACCTGCAGATTCGGCATGTTGTCTACTGGGAAAGTGGTCAGCTGATTCCTGGAAGCCCTGATTTCGACGATCAATTCGTTTTCCCTGAGTCTTGGTATTGAGGTCAATCGGTTCCCATCCAGATGCAGCGTGGCGAGCTTCAGAGTTCCAAAGGAATCAGGCAATGACTGTAAACGGTTGGAAGTCAAACTCAAAAAACGCAAGTCTGTGAAATTCCCGAAGGAAGCAGGAAGTGCTGTCAGCTGGTTGTTGTCCAGGGTCAGGAAATTGAGCCATTTCAAATTTAAGATTGATTCAGGCAGTCTGGTCAGCCGGTTGGATCGAAGGTTCAGATCTATGAGCTTCTCTAACGCTCCAATGGAATCAGGCAGTTTCGTGAGCTGATTCTTCTGCAAAAAGAGATAATACAACCCCTTGAGGCCTTCCAGTGGCGGAAGTGTTTCCAACTGATTGAAAGAAAGGTCTAAATAATACAGCCACTGCAAACCTGTCAACTGCGGCAACGACCGAAGTCCATTGCCCTTAATTTCCAACGTTTGCAATGAACGCATCTGCCCTATGGACTCTGGCAGCTGGCTCAGCCGGTTGTCGTTCAACATCAGCACACTGAGGGATAGCAACTGTTGAATGGACTCCGGCAACGAAACAATCCGATTGACCTGCAAATAAAGGCGATTCAATTTCCCCAAATTGCCCAGCCAGGGCGGAAGAGCTGCAAGTTGGTTGTAACTCAGATCCAGTCTGACCAAGTTCTGCAGGCTGGAAATGGCTGAAGGCACCTGGGTCAACTGGTTGTTGTTCACGTAGAGATCTCTGAGATCCGTCTGCTTCAGGGACTCCGGCAGTGCCTTCAGCCGGTTGTGGCTGAGCCGCAGACTCTGCAAGGCCCTCAGGCGTCCCACAGACTCCGGCAGCCAGGTCAGGTTCAACGAAAACAACCAGAGCTCCGTGACCTGCACAACCAGAGTGCACACTGCCAGGTGGGCATGGTCGGTTGATAGCACTCATGATTCATTATGATTTGAACATAACCCATGGATAATGTTTCATATGGGCTCATATTGATTCATGTCTTTTCAAAAGATATATATATATATATGGCCTAGTGATGGTTGATGGTGAACTGTTCGTAGTGGTTCGTATGTGCTAATTATCGCTGGTATCGAGAAATCATCGTTCAGATTGGTTCGTGAGCATGGAATTAGTGTACATGTCGACCAGTGAATTGAGAGGGCCATTAGCTTCTCTTATCGACCAACTGCCACATAACCTCCCCGTTTTCATCAAGAATCCTCGCTTGAAATGACAGTCTTATTCAGCGGAGAGAATGGGCTACCCCCACTCCCCAGCACTTTTAAACGGGTCATTTGTTACCAAACCACTACTGTAACGCACGTGTATCTTGAGGCTAATTACTGCTCAACCCCGTCTCAGGATATCACCACTTGGATCAAGAGATCGGCGCAAGGGGTGCATCCCTAGAATCGCAAACTGTCCACGGCTACCGTATTGCCCTAAAATTCGCTATCGTTGATACAGGAAAAAGATTTGTTTCAAGAGAAACGCCGCCTTCAATCTGTAGTCAACAGGATGTGAAAAAAAAACAAAAAAAATGATTGGATTCGAACCAGATTTCCTCAGAATATTCACCAACGACTTTTCATCCCCTTGGTCATCACTACACCCTTCAGAGCCATCACCAGCCATTCACCAGCCCAGTCCCAGCCATCTCCAGCCATCACCGGGCAGCGGTGGCCTGACCCTTCTCGCACCGGAGAAAGCGCGTCGCTTCGGTGCAGGGATCACCCAGCGCACTCGGATCCAACGAGGGCAGCTCCACGAGCTGAAAAATGTCGCGCAAGGCATCCAGCTCCTCAAACCGAGATCGAACTTCTGGTGGTTTTCTGTCAAGGAAAATGGTTTCTTACTGGTGAGTTCGTGGTTCATGAATGGTTGGTGAATGGTTAGTTAATTAATGGTTGATGATAGAGATTATAGCCAGGTCAATTTGATGGTTAATTGATGGTTAATAATAGGGAGTATAACCAGCGAGAATGGTGAACGAATTGTTAACAAATTATGATGAATGATGGCTTTGAAGATCCATATGAATAAACCGGCTGTGGTTTGAGCATAGCTGGTGATTTACCCGTCAATCGCGGGACCTTATTAGTTTGACAGTTTAACATTACTTCTGAATACCCAGCAAAGATCACGCCAACATCAGTGAACATTCAGTGAACATTAGCAAACATCATTCGCTGTAAAAAAACAGACACCCAGTTGAAACATCGTGACACGGAACCAACTGGTCAGAGTGATTTGAAGCCGGGATCGGTCCTGGTTCTACTCCTAAGGTTTCCTGTTCAACACCATTCTGAACGGTTTGTTGACCTTCATTAATCTCCATGAACCATTCCTGAACCGATGATTAACCGTTATGAACCATGACTAATTACCATGACGGACGATTTTGAACCATGATTAACCATCACGAACCAATGATGAACCAATGATGAACCAATGATTGACCATGATGAACCAATGATGAACCAATGATAAGTCTCATCACTAAGCATCAACGACTTTGATGGTGGATCGTCCTCTTTGGGCAAACTGCCCCAGGCCATTTCCAGCAGCAAACACCACAGCAGGAACAGCTGGGACCGGCCGCAGCCACGGGGATCGCCCATGGCTGTTGTCAGCGCCGCCCCGCATTGACATTGGACTATTCACCGTTCTTGTGAGGCAAAGTTCGCCTGGTGCCAAAGTTGGTGCTTCTCAACCCATTCGTTTGGGGGTTATTCACATTATGGACCATCAAAGTTAGGAAGATTCGCGGTCCAGAAATCATGCTAAAGCCCCAGCTGCCTGGCAGAGTTTCCTCAGTGATCCAGGCGTACCAGGTCACCAACGAGTGGCTGGGCATGAACCAGTCTTCAGCTGATGCCACGAGATGTGCTTGATCCAAAGGTGCTTGTTGATGTCACCATGCATGACTACCTAGCCATCCCTTGTCTAGCAGTGCTTCATAATTCTGTACCCATGGATATTGATCAAAAGGATCAATCCTTCCGCGGTTCGGCATCAAAAATGGATGGTTGGATGCAACAGTTCTGCAAGAATCTGCTACTTGGTTGTTGTGGTTGATGGTTACAGATATATCCCACCTGCCATCATGTCTGTCCCTATATAGCTGGCAGGAACCACGGGGGTAAAATTGGCTTCAAACCAACCCCTATGTCTATCTTGATATATCACAATCTGTCAGGTTGTTAACACATCGCAGCTTACCTGGTAAAAACAAGCACCACCATGTCTTGTCTTAAACTCTGGTAGCCCACGCCCAGATCTCAGCAACCCTGCTTAGGGAGATGGGAACACTTTCAGGTCTCGAATCGGCAGCGGCCATGAGATCGGAAATCCTGACACTGTCGCCAACGCTGACGATGATGATAACGATGATCATCACCATGATGCAAAGAGAATAGAGGCGGCATTTGTGACCAATCATCTGACTATTCTCTTGGTTGACATGCTAATATAGGAGTACATGGGCGCAACCCACAGCTGTAGAACAGGAGTTTCACACTGGAGTCACAGGAGTCGAATGCCTGGCACCTGCAATTCAAATGCCGCAGCCCTTTAGCCCTTTCCTTCATCCGAAAAAACAAGTTCTGCACTACTTCTTTGGATGTTCACCCATCGTTATCACTATTCACCTTACTAGCCGTTAACTACTATTGAATTAGTCGTTAACCAGTTGATGGCTATAGTGGTGAATTACTTTTCATCAACCGTTAACCACTATTCACATCTATTCACCGGTTAATTCAACGAACCATTCACCATCCTTGGCTGACATTGACCACGCGGGGCCCAGCACTTTCGCCTGACGGAGGACGACGTATAACTGCTGAAACCTCGGGAGCTGCAGATTGGAAGAGGACGGGTTTCCTCGGAGTATCTGTTGCCCACCATGGAGGCTTGATTCATCTGTGGGCTGTGAATTCAATTTGATTCAAATGTTTCACAGATATTCTGACCACAGCCCATCATAGATGTTTGTTTCAATTTGAATCCAATCTTCATCCAATACATGGGTTGGTATTTCGGATTACTGATGTCGTCTTCATCTTAACCCCAGGCTGGCCACCCCAAACGAAACTTAATGGTTCCAAAAATCCATGACCTTTGGTCTTAAAGGAAGTCACAACCATCAGCAATAGTTGGGTATCAGAAAATAAGTTGCTAGCTTGTATGAATAAAAATCATCAACGGTGAAGGGTTTGATAGATTGAAACACTGCAGCACTGTCACTGCCACGCGGATTACTATATTCCCATGCTCATGATAAAAATCCCAACCACACTACTTTGGCTTATGGTCATGTAACAATCACAAATCCTTGATTTGTGGATGACTCTTGCAATAGTTATGCCCAACCATTCTTAGCTGGTTTTGTTATACCCAACCACGGTTAGCAGGTTTCTATCATAGACACTGCTTCATAGCCGACTATGCACACCATTTGTCACTCGAATTTCCAGCTCATGGACTCTGACGGATGCTGGTTCTAAGTGCACGACCCACACGATTTTCGGCATAGACTCGGAAGCTGTACCTGAAAAATGACAGCCGAAATCTGCAAAGCCCTCCCTAATGTGAAAGGTTTTTTAACCGCCCACAAACCCTGGTTCAGTTGGAAAACTGCCGGTAACCAAGGCTTTTCCAAAGGTCATGGGGGATAGGGCTGTTCTAAGACCGAAGCTGAGATGATGCTTCTTGGCCGCCCGAACGGTAGTGGCTTACGACTGGTGAAAAGATCACAGGTATTGGTTGGATTGCTCTTACCTAATAGATTCAGCCACTGGTCCAGTCACCATTGGTTTCGCTGCAGCAGCGGGTTGGATAGCAAGGTGTTTGGAATACATGGCTGGTACACGACAATTACGACATGACCAACAAATGAGGCCCTCCAACAGGTACAGTGAGTCATCAAACAGCGACCCTAATGTCCAGGTGCCAAGTTACCAGTGCATAGATGATTCTTGGTGGTTAAGGGTCAAGAAAGGCCAACGCTTGCGTTATCAAATTATGTTGCAAGCCCCCTCAACTCTCAACAAGAATCAAATGCAAACAAACATCAAATGTTCCAATTCTTTGGGGGGCCAGTCCTTTCGCGTCTTTAGAATCTCACCCCGGTGACAGCTAAAATATTCAGATCCTGCGACCATCCCAGGCCTGCATCGGCCAACTGAGCAGCGACTTTGGTGAATGTTTGATATCAGCAACGATGACATAACAAATGTAGACCTGGTGTCAAATCATGGCATAATCATGGTACCTATGAATGAGAGCGACCAGTGACGTGCTGCCGAAAGTGAGAAGCACTGGCTCGCGCACGTCAGGGATGCATGAAGGCCAGTGGCAATGAAGGTGAGCTGCGAGGGCTGGTTCGTGCCTGCAAGGCTTTCCAACCTGGGGTCCTCCATCAATGGCATGCCATATACATGTGCATACACAACTGTGTTCGCTCGTCATATTTATGGTGCAATATGGCCTTATATGTATGTGTATCTGGTGTTTGGTGTTTCGTGCTAAGCGATATTCATGTAGATATATACATCATATCTGGGTGTGCAGTCTGGGAGCAATGTGCAAATGCGCATATCACACTGCGCTTGCTGGACAGTGATATTCCGAAAACGAAAATAATACCTTTTTGCTATGCCTTTTACTATTCCTTTTCCATGGCGCTGATGGTCCGTTAGATTCCGGGTTGTATGGATCAAATGGCATTCTCTGTCCGATGTACTATGTTCTAGGCAGTTGTTGAAACAGTGTTTCATTTGTGTTCATTTGTGTTCATTGGTTCTCATTTGGCATTCCAGGTTGAAACCATCAACAGAATTCACTATACTCGGATATCACCTCTAGCATGTCATCTAGGGGAACGGTTCCCGGTGGTTTTGAACTGAATGTCCATGAAGGATATCCCACATGGCTGCGGCTCAAATGGGCCAACTAGTGCTGCCTTTTGTAGCCACACCAACAGTCTGCATTACCAATCACGACAAGTAGCGATCATGTACCATGGACATGATACACTATTTGGCATCATAGGACATTGCTGTTAACATGATCAACCATGATTCACCACTATTTGCTACCGTGGGCCATCACTACCATTGACCATGCGTAAGCAACCTTGGACTTGTCATCATCAACATTGCTTTCATCACTTGATAATCATGATCACTGGTTATCAACCACTTTCTCCACTATTGATCACCCTCATTACCCATCATTACCCAGTCTCACCCACCACCAACGGTCGTCAATCAGTGATATTGTTCGTTGTCTAGGCAAACTGTAACCAACAATAGGCTGGATGGCGACCATCATCACCAGTAGGGTCAATAGTGCTTAGTAAGCAACACAAACTCAACAGTAAGCAAACGAGTACTTTTTGTCTGTTTGGCTAAGCACTACTAAACCATCATCACCATTACAGTCAGGTTACCCTTTGGTAAACTAACCTGGCAATAGAGAGTCACCAATTTTTATAGAAAACCCTACGAAACCAGCTATGTCTATGGTGGATTTTGTATTGCCAGGTTAGTTTACCGGACTGTAATAGTGGTTGCCGGCAACAAGCAATCCACGCAGCTGCACCATCGTAGATGCGCTCCCAACTGCCATCTCCATTGGCCTTACAACAAGCTTCGACAGCAATGGTAGTGGTTGGTGATATCAACCAATCAATGGTTGGTGGTTAACTCACCAACGGTTGGTGATATCAATTAATACATTGACAGTGGTCAGTGATATCCTCAGTGGTTAGTAATCATTAACCATTGAAACGGTTGATATGTTCAACTACTATTAGTTAGATATCGCCAGTTGGTGAACATATCAATGGTGATTTCTTAAAATATGGAACCCAAAAAATGGTTGATTTATAACTGTAAATGGCTACTCTGGGATGATTTGGGGGTATGTACCCCTATTTCAAGAAACTCCCAATGGTTGGTGATATCCTTAGTGGTTAGTGATCATGAACCACTGAAACGGTTGACAATAAAATAATTGGTTAATGGCCAAATAGGCTCTTATTGGTCGATTGTCGCAATTATACAGTGACTCAGCATGACGTTTGACGACTGGTGATGACTAATATATCAACCAACAAGAATTGTGTTACTATCCAGATAGGTGATCCCTATTCCGATCCGTCTGCAAAGATTTCTTTGTCGAAAGCTTGCTGCAGCAAAAAGACTCAGAGGAAGATCAGCAGGTAACTAGTCAAGATCCCAAGCTCAAAACAAATCAGTTTTCTTTTTCTGTTTTTCGAAAAAGATTCAAAGCGTTTGAACTAGTTTGAACTCAGGTGAATTTCTAAAAGAAAGAAATCACATGGCAATTCAAAGTCATCAAAGCTCAGGGCCCCACCTCCATGTCCACGTGATACCCCAGGATGGGTGATCCACCGTTGGCAGGCACAGGCCACAGCAGCTGGATGTTGTCGGCTCCCACCTGCGACACCGGAGAAGCGACCGGTAGAAACCTGGAGACAGTGGTGACCGAACAGCATGGAACAACCCAAGTGTTGAGATGAATAGCAATGAACTCATGATGAACTCATGAAAAATTCTGCAGCAATGGCATGGAATAGCATGGAAAACCGCACAGGACTCATGAAGGCATACAACCCAGTGAAAGTCTGTGGGAATAGCTGGCAGATTCTATAGCTGTGGGGCTCAACCACCCGTATAGCTGGTATAGCTGGTAGATTCCTCAAGTGGCTTTGTCCAGTTCGCCTTGGTAGTACCTGCCACCATCCAGCTGTTCATAGCGATTATTGATAGGAAAACCCGTAGTTTTGATGGCGCACCATTTTTGGGCAAAGCCAATAATTCATCGCCAATCCTTTAGAATCAAAAATGCGTCAACCCGCTGCTATTGCTGCTACTTCACTGGAATTATTCTTCGTCATGCACCCATTGGTGTCCTTCGATTGGTATTCACATCTTTCAAGATTCAATGGTTGATCACGCTTGAGAATGGCCAACAGTGGTTGAATAGTTGATCATGGTTGATAATAGTGGTCAACAATCATCAAAAGTACTGGTTGAAGAATGGTAGAATAATTGTCAATATTGCCTACTCATGATGGTATAATGATGCTTCACAAGAGTTGATCACGCTGGACACTGATTCAACCACTGAGCTAATTCATTGCAATCACAAAGTATTGAAGTTGATGACATCCCTTGGTATTCATCCCTTGGTATTCATCCCTTGGCTAATCTTCCCTTGGTTCATCGCTTGGTATCATCCCTTGCTATTCAGCCCTTGCTATTCATCCTTCGCTTCGTGATGCGTCTGACATGGTTCCGCCCACCTTCTCCAGGGCGGGAATCAGCCCCTGCCATTCAGGGACTCCCGCACTGATCTCAGAAGCGGCAATGGCTGGGGCCATGCGTGGTCTGTTCAGCAG